>JAGDQO010000581.1:0-101737 GCA_018342035.1 Solanum appendiculatum
TCTTGTATTAGGCATGATCTAGCATAACAAAGAACAACCGTTAGGGAAGGACTTAATTCAACTCTACGGCACGACTTAGAACATGGAGAAGGGAAACATTTCCTAAAACGTCTCATAGCCTCCTACTCATAGTTGTGGTGCACAACACAACCATGAATCGGACTCTAATCAACGCGGTGTGTTGAACTCCGAGGATCATTCAACCTAGGGCTCTGATACCAAGTTTGTCACGACCCAAGCCTAGGGCCTAGATGTGACCGGCGAATGGGGAACCCGAAGGAACCCCAAACAAGCCTCATAGCGTATCATTACACATCCTTGGTCACGGAAGCAATTAAATGACCATAAGCGATAAGCATAATCAAGGGGGAAATCGGGACTAAGGGAGCAAGAAAAAAAATAATGATACATAAATACCATAGATGAGTCAAGCTCAAGCATAATACACAACTTGTCCAACACCACCTCTAAACATGAGTACTTAGCGGGGGTCAAGACAAACTACCGGGCTCACCCTCATAGTCAAAACATAACTAGAAAGGAAAAGTTTTATACATAGCAAAAGATCATGAGCAACGTCCCCGAAATGGAGGACTCTCCAATAACCACTATAGAAAATCGTACTAGCCACGCGGAGGAGGATGGTCAAGCGGTGCTCCGGTCCCTACATGGTGACATCATGTAGGCATAGAGTATGCGTTAGTACATTTGAATGTACTAAGTATATGGGATGCAATGCAATGCTACATTAGATGGACATCATAGGAAAATGCGTAATCATACCCGATAAATAGCATATTAATGATATGATATGTATAATGATGCTTACATAAAAATCATATTTAGTGGGACGTAGTACATGTGTGGCGAGTGACCATCAATATAGTATTTCCAAGGCCTACCACCCCCTTGGAGAGGCAAAAGAGGTACAAACCCCTCAATATGGTTACACGGGCCTACCACCCCCCGTGCTAGGGACCAAGGTACAAACCCCTCGATATGGTTACACGGGCCTACCACCCCCCGTACTAGGCAACCAAGGTACCAACCCCTCGATACGGTTATACGGGCCTACTACCCCCGTACTAGGCAACCAAGGTACCAACCCCTCGATACGGTTATACGGGCCTACTACCCCCGTACTAGGCTTGGTCGACTCGCAACACTTATATAGAGAAAATCGTATACATGTGTCCATTTCATCATCATTTCAGTAATTACATAACCATCCGACTCATAGGACGTACCTTGGACCTTCCCTTTCCTAAGAATTCTATAAATGGGCATTTTATCAAACACAAGGTGGGCAATTGTTCATGTAAATGAAATCATGTATTTCAAGAATACTAAGTCCAACCAATTCCAAATCCATATAAATCAGCCCACCAACAACATACATATATATATCAACCTTCATAATTTGATCATGGAAGCATGTAAGCCATAAACATCACATAATAATTCCATTTCATGATAATATGCAAAATGGACCATAATAGGGTGTGTAGTAGTAATTCCATAATTCAAGAGTTCATAAATGATCATAAGGACCCATAAACTTGAAGTAGAAATAGAGGATAAATGGTTGGACTTAGTATTCTTGATGAAGATTGGAATGGAGAATCGAAGCTTGAGTTTGAGTCTTGAATTCGGAATTAGAGCTTGAGATGTTTGAATTTGGTTGAAGATCTTGGTGGAATTTTTGGAGAGGGCTTAGAGAGTGTTTTTGGAGTTTAGAAAATGACTAAATATGGGACATATCCCCTTTTTATAAAAAAATGACTCCAACCCGCCTAGTAAATTCGGTCACTGGAAATTGAAAAATCTGCACAGACAGGTTTTACGAAAATGGTCATAACTCCCTCATCCTAACGCGGAATAAGGTGAAACCAAGTGCGTTGGAAAGCTAACTCAAAGAGCTTTAATTTGATAGGTTGCAGCCCTTCAGTTCCTTGTGTGCTAAGAGATATGCCCCTTTAAAGTTGACCCTCCAAATCGCAATTTTTGCGATTTTCGAATTTTGATACGGTTGCTCTAAAATTCGGGTTAGACCCATTCCCCACTCAATTTGACCCCACGAATAAGAATATGAAGTTGAATTTCCGAAATCATGCACGGATTTGTAGATATATGGAAATTACAATTATAGGTGTTTCCGAAGCACATTTTCGGGCATTTTTGGGGTCGTTTCACCGGTACATCATATACAAGTCTGAAACTGAAAAGTAAAGAAAAGCAATAAAGTCTCTTGGTCCCCGAAGCATGAGGACTCACCAATGCTGATAGCTCGAGCTCGGAAAGTAACTAACCACGAGAGTGTGAAGGATGACTGTCTAACCCTACATTATAAGAGAATGTAGGCACAAGTATGCATTAGTACATGGAATGTACTAAGTATGAAGAAAATGCATATAAACACATAAATCATGCCAATGAGATGCTTTTAAATAGGAAATCATGCAAGCGAGATATCTTCATGAACATGCAATGACAATGCTAAATCATATGACAATAGGATTAGAAACTCAATGCATAAACATGGTCAATGCAAGCTAGTCATATCATAAGTCTTGTGAGATACTTCTAGTACCCTAGTTCATTATTATGGAATATTTACATTTAACCGACATAGACCATGTGAGCTATTACATAAAATCCAGTGTCTGCCCCACACCGAAAAGTGGAGTGATGTCTACCCCACACCACTAGAAATGGTGTCCTACTTTCCAAGGTAAGGACCATAAATCTGTAGCTTACGTGGATCCACTAGCTATGAGTCTATCTGAGACAAAACCTATGAGACACGTAGTTATGGGATGTAGGAATTTCTACTAAAGGTCCACGAATGCTAAACGAAAACTTTCATCCCAAAAGCCCGCTCGGTACTAAGTAAAATCCCAAGGAATAGTCAATTAAGCTTATTCATATTTTAATTAAGGAAAAGGTACATCTAGGGTTACCAAATCCAAGCTAAGATCGTATCAAGACGTTTCAACTACCATGGGCTTGCCCAAGCTTACGTCATGAGAATACCTCCTGATTGATTCATAGGTGAGAAAGCCTTTCAACCATATGAACCCTAATTTATGTGAGAAAACCTTTCACGTTCATATGCTTAGCTTAGTGTGAAAAAACCTTTTCACATTCATATGGTTAGCTTAGTGTGAAAAAATCTTTTCACAACTCATGGATGCCATCATCTATATGCACCCTAGCAATTATAAGCATAATTCTTATGAAACATGCATCTCTTATGCAAGCTATTCATATTCATGCATCTTTTATGCAAGATACATGCATCTCTTACGCAAGCTATTCATATGCTCAAAAATCATGATCTAGTATGGGTACATGTCAATTCATCTTAGAATCATGCAATAACTAGATTCATGCATATTACAACAATTTCATAAGTTCATAAATGCATGGATCATACTTCATCATGAATTCAAAGCTAGGAATCATGGCTCATGCATGTGTTCATTCAATTTCTACTCAAATCATATAAATTGCGCTAATTCATGCACTAAATTACGTTATCACGCTAGATCGTGCACTAGGAATCATAAAATCAACAATTGGAATCATAATTGAAGAATCCATAAGAATTGATCAAAAACTCTACACCTTGAAATTGGAAGAAAATTAGGGACCCAATGGAGGAAAGGACTCCATTGGTGAATGCTAACATACCTCAACAAAGCCCACAAGAAATTTATAAGAATTGATGACCTTCAATGGAGGGTCCTATTCTTTCTTCTTCCTTTAGAATTGAGAGAACTTTCTATAGAGAGAAATATTTTGGGGAAGTTCGGAATTTGAGAATGAATTAATGAAGGAAAATTTAGGAGGAAAGACTTATATAGTGGGTCAATTTAGGGGCAAAGTCGTTAATAAAAAGACTTAAAAGAATTAAAAAAAGACTTAAAGACCCCTGAAAAATAACTGTCGGACGAGATCTATGACTCCAACCTACGGTTCGTAGGTGTTCCTACGGACCGTCCTGTCGAACAGTAGAAAACTTCAGAAACCTAGATTTCAGGATACTTTTGACGACTTCGATCTACACCCCGTAGATCATTCTATGGTCCGTAGATCCCAACTTGACTGTCACGACCCAAGCCTAGGGCCTAGGTGTGACCGGCGAATGGGGAACCCGAAGGAACCCCAAACAAGCCTCATAGCGTATCATTACACATCCTTGGTCGCGGAAGCAATTAAATGACCATAAGCGATAAGCATAGTCAAGGGGAAATCGGGACTAAGGGAGCAAGAAGGAAAAAAAGAAATGATACATAAATACCATAGATGAGTCAAGCTCAAGCATAAAACACAACTTGTCCAACACCACCTCTAAACATGAGTACTTAGCGGGGGCCAAGACAAACTACCGGGCTCACCCTCATAGTCAAAACATAACTAGAAAGGAAAAGTTTTATACATAGCAAAAGATCATGAGCAACGTCCCCGAAATGGAGGACTCACCAATAACCACTATAGAAAATCGTACTAGCCACGCGGAGGAGGATGGTCAAGCGGTGCTCCGGTCCCTACATGGTGACATCATGTAGGCATAGAGTATGCGTTAGTACTTTTGAATGTACTAAGTATATGGGATGCAATGCAAGGCTACATTAGATGGACATCATAGGAAAAAATGCGTAATCATACCCAATAGATAGCATATTAATAAAATAGTATGTATAATGATGCTTACATAAAAATCATATTTAATGGGACGTAGTACATGTGTGGCGAGTGACCATCAATATAGTATTTCCAAGGCCTACCACCCCCTTGGAGAGGCGAAAGAGGTACAAACCCCTCAATATGGTTACACGGGCCTACCACCCCCCGAGCTAGGGACCAAGGTACAAACCCCTCGATATGGTTATACGGGCCTACTATACGGGGTACCCTACTACCCCCCGTACTAGGCAACCAAGGTACAACCCCTCGATATGGTTATACGGGCCTACTACCCCCCGTACTAGGCTTGGTCGACTCACAACACTTATTTAGAGAAAATCATATACATGTGTCCATTTCATCATCATTTCAGTAATTACATAACCATCCGTCTCATAGGACGTACCTTGGACCTTCCCTTTCCTAAGAATTCTATAAATGGGCATTTTATCAAACACATGGTGGGCAATTGTTCATGTAAATGAAATCATGTATTTCAAGAATACTAAGTCCAACCAATTCCAAAATCCATATAAATCAGCCCACCAACAACATACATATATATATCAACCTTCATAATTTGATCATGGAAGCATGTAAACCATAAACATCACATAAAAATTCCATTTCATGATAATATGCAAAAAGGACCATAATAGGGTGTGTAGTAGTAATTCCGTAATTCAAGAATTCATAATTGATCATGAGGACCCATAAACTTGAAGTAGAAATAGAGGATAAATGGTTGGACTTGTGGAAAGGAAGATTTCCACAATCAAACCCACATACCTCAACTTTGGAGAATCCTTGATGAAGATTGGAATGGAGAATCGAAGCTTGAGATTGAGTCTTGAATCCGGAATTAGAGCTTGAGATGTTTGAATTTGGTTGAAGATCTTGGTGGAATTTTTGGAGAGGGCTTAGAGAGTGTTTTTGGAGTTTAGAAAATGACTAAGTATGGGACATATCCCCTTTTTATAAAAAATGACTCCAACCCGCCTAGTAAATTCGCTCACTGGAAATTGAAAAATCTGCACAGACAGGTTTTACGAAAATGGTCATAACTCCCTCATCCTAACTCGGAATAAGGTGAAACCAAGTGCGTTGGAAAGCTAACTCAAAGAGCTTTAATTTGATAGGTTGCAGCCCTTCCAGTTCCTTGTGTGCTAAGAGATATGCCCCTTTAAAGTTGACCCTCCAAATCGCAATTTTTGCGATTTTCGAATTTTGATACGGTTGCTCTAAAATTCGGGTTAGACCCATTTCCCACTCAATTTGACCCCACAAATAAGAATATGAAGTCGAATTTCCGAAATCATGCACGGATTTTGAGATATATGGAAATTACAATTATAGGTGTTTCCGAAGCACATTTTCGGGCATTTTTGGGGTCGTTTCAATATCTCCCCCTTGGGAACATTCGTCCCCGAATGTTAAAGAAACGTACATGAGAGACACAAACATGGCAATTTCAGCCCACATAAGGATGCAACAATGCACTTACACCTTATTTCAAAACCTCAACATAGTTGTAAAACCACAATGAACTTGTCAACTTAAGCATGAATGTATGCAATGACATGGGGGCTGAACTTAAGACCTGAGATTTTATAAAGGGCTTAGATCAATACCTTAGGCTCGAGTGGAGTGGAAAAGATAAGGATATCGCCTTTGCATGTCCGCTTCGGCCTCCCAAGTAGCACTTTCAACTTGTTGATTTCTCCAAAGGACTTTAATGGAAGCCACATCTTTGTTTCTCAACCTCTTCACTTGTCTATCTAAAATCTGAACCGGAACCTCTTCATAGGTCAAATTATCTTCAACAACACCCACAACATCAAGAGACACAATGGCATTCGGATCACCCACACACTTCCTCAACATAGACACATGAAATACCGGATGAACCAAATCCATCTCGCTAGGCAATTCCAACTCATAAGCTACCTTGCCAATTCTCCTCATCACCTTATAAGGACCCACGTATCTTGGGCTCAACTTGCCCTTCTTACCAAAACGAACCACACCCTTCATGGGTGTCACCTTCAAATAAACCCAATCACCAACTCGGAATTCAAGAGCCCTTCTCCTCGCATCGGCATAGGACTTTTGGCGACTTTGGGCCATCTTCAACCTTTCTCTAATCATCCTAACCTTCTCAAGAGCCTCCATAACTAGGTCTGGTCCTAACAAGGCCACCTCACCAACCTCAAACCACCCAACCGGTGATCTACAACGCCTCCCATAGAGAGCCTCAAAAGGAGCCATACCGATGCTAGAATGATAGCTATTGTTATAGGCAAACTCAATCAATGGAAGATGATCATCCCAACTACCCTTAAGCCCCAATACACAAGCCCTAAGCATATCCTCAAGTGTTTGGATAGTCCTTTCGGCTTGTCCATCCGTTTGCGGGTGAAAGGCCGTAGTAAGCTTAACTCTCGTACCTAGACCCCTTTGAAAAGACTTCCAAAAGTGTGAAGTAAATTGAGTACCACGGTCCGATATGATGGATAGAGGAATCCCATGCAACCTTACCAAGTCATGAATATATAACCTTGCATAATCTTCCGCCCCATATGTTGTCTTTACCGGTAGAAAATGAGCCGATTTTGTCATCCTATCAACCACCACCCAAATAGAATCAAAACCTTTTCTAGTCTTGGGTAAACCAACTACAAAATCCATATTAATTTCTTCCCACTTCCAAGTAGGAATCTCTATGTCTTGGGTTAGACCACCCGGCCTTTGATGTTCGGCCTTGACTTGTTGACAACTATGACAACCGGAGACGAATTTGGCAATGTCTTTCTTCATGCCTCTCCACCAATACACATCCCTCAAATCTCTATACATTTTGGTGGAACCGGGGTGGATGGAGTAGGAAGAATTATGAGCCTCCTCAAGAATTTTCTCCCTCAAACCATCAACACAAGGCACACACAACCTACCTTGGTACCTAAGGGCACCATCTCCCCCTTGGGAGAAAACTTCCACCTTGCCCTCTTTCACCAAGGCCTTCAATTCAAACAAGGAAGAATCAAGATCTTGTTTTGCTATCACCTCATCAACCAAGGAAGACCTAGCACCATCAACAACGACCACACCACCATTACCAACCTCTTCCAACCTAACCCCCAACCTAGCCAACCGATGTACCTCCCTAGCCATTTCCCTATTACCAATATCAACATGAGCTAGGCTACCCATAGACACCCTACTCAAAGCATCGCCACCACGTTAGCTTTACCGGGATGATAATGCACACTCATATCATAATCTTTAAGAAATTCTAGCCACCTTCTTTGTCTCAAGTTGAGATCTTTTTGGGTGAAGACATATTGGAGACTCTTATGATCGGTGAACACATTAACATGTACCCCATACAAATAATGACGCCAAATCTTTAAAGCAAACACCACCGCGGCTAATTCAAGATCATGCGTAGGATAGTTCTTTTCATGCACTTTGAGTTGTCTAGAAGCATAGGCTATCACCTTACCATTTTGCATTAGGACACAACCCAAGCCAACTCTAGAAGCATCACAATACACAACAAATCCCTCAAGCCCATCCGGTAGTGACAATATAGGAGCGGACACAAGTTTATCTTTCAAGGTTTGAAAACTCCTTCGCACTCGTCGGTCCACTCAAACTTAGCCTTCTTTTGTGTCAACTTAGTCATGGAGAAGCAATAGAAGAAAACCCATTCACAAATCTCCGGTAGTAACCCGCTAAGCCCAAGAAGCTCCTAATATCCGACGGGGTCAATGGCCTAGGCCAATTTCTAATCACATCGGTCTTCTTAGGGTCTACCTTAATACCATCCCCCGACACCACATGACCTAGGAAGGCAACCTCCCTCAACCAAAATTCACACTTTTCATACTTGGCATACAACTTCTCCTCTCTTAATCTTTGCAACACAACCCTCAAGTGACCCATACGTTCTTCCTCGCTATGCGAATAGATTAAAATATCATCAATGAAGACCACAACAAAGGAATCAAGGTAGGGTTTAAAGACCCTATTCATTAGGTCCATGAAGGTAGCCGGTGTATTGGTCAACCCAAAGGACATGACCACAAATTCATAATGTCCATACCTAGTCCGGAAGGCTGTCTTGGGAATGTCACCCTCCCTCACCTTCACTTAATGATACCCGGACCGAAGTCAATCTTAGAGAAGTGGCTAGCCCCTTGCAATTGGTCGAACAAGTCATCAATCCTAGGAAGAGGATATTTATTCTTGACGGTGACCCTATTGAGTTGCCGATAATCAATACACATCCTAAAGGACCCATCTTTCTTCTTCACAAACAACACCGGTGCACCCCATGGTGATTGGCTAGGTCTAATAAAACCCTTCTCCAACAAGTCCCTCAATTGTTCTTTCAACTCCTTTAACTCCGCCGGGGCCATACGGTAAGGGGGAATAGAAATGGTTTGAGTATCGGGGAGGAGGTCTATGCCAAAATCTATTTCCCTTTCGGGAGGAACATCGGGAAGGTCATTAGGAAAGACATCAAGGAATTCATTTACGACCGAAACCGACTCTATAAGAAGGGTTTTGGACTCCACATCCCTAACCCTCACGAGGTGATAGAGACACCCCTTAGAGATCAACTTACGGGCTTTAATGAAAGAGATGAATCTACCCTTGACTACCACATTTTTGGCTTTCCCACTCAAGAATGGGTTCACTTGGGAATTGGAACTTGACCCTACGGGTTCTACAATCAATAGAAGCATAGTATGCATGCAACCAATCAATCCCAAGAACAACCGTTAGGGAAGAACTTAATTCAACTCTACAGCACGACTTAGAACATGCAGAGGAAACATTTCCTAAAACGTCTCATAGCCTCCTACTCATAGTTGTGGTGCACAACACAGCCATGAATCGGACTCTAATCAACGCGGTGTGTTGGACTCCGAGGATCATTCAACCTGGCTCTGATACCAAGTTTGTCACGACCCAAGCCTAGGGCCTAGGTGTGACCGGCGAATGGGGAACCCGAAGTAACCCCAAACAAGCCTCATAGAGTATCATTACACATTCTTGGTCGCGGAAGCAATTAAATGACCATAAGCGATAAGCATAGTCAAGGGGAAATCGGGACTAAGGGAGCAAGAAGAAAAAAAAGAAATGATACATAAATACCATAGATGAGTCAAGCTCAAGCATAAAACACAACTTGTCCAACACCAACTCTAAACATGAGTACTTAGCGGGGCCAAGACCAAACTACGGGCTCACCCTCATGTCAAAAACCTAACTAGAAGAAAAGCTTTTATACATTAGGCAAAAAGATCATGAGCAACGTCCCCGAAAGTGGGAGACTCACAATAACCACTATAGAAAATCGTACTAGCCACGCGGAGGAAGATGGTCAAGCGGTGCTCCGGTCCCTACATGGTGACATCATGTAGGCATAGAGTATGCGTTAGTACATTTGAATGTACTAAGTATATGGGATGCAATGCAATGCTACATTAGATGGACATCATAGGAAAAAAGCGTAATCATACCCAATAGATAGCATATTAATGAAATGATATGTATAATGATGCTTACATAAAAATCATATTTAGTGGGACGTAGTACATGTGTGGCGAGTGACCATCAATATAGTATTTCCAAGGCCTACCACCCCCTTGGAGAGGCGAAAGAGGTACAAACCCCTCAATATGGTTACACGGGCCTACCAACCCCCGTGCTAGGGACCAAGGTACAAACCCCTCGATATGGTTACACGGGCCTACCACCCCCCGTGCTAGGGACCAAGGTACAAACCCCTCGATATGGTTACACGGGCCTACCACCCCCCGTGCTAGGGCCCAAGGCACAAACCCCTCGATATGGTTACACGGGCCTACTTTACCCCCCGTTCTAGGCCAACCAAGGTACAAACCCTCGATTATTGGTTATACGGGCCTACTACCACCCCGTACTAGGCATGGCTCGACTCACAACAAACTTATTTTAGAGAAAATCATATACATGTGTCCATTTCATCATCATTTCAGTAATTACATAACCATCCGACTCATAGGACGTACCTTGGACCTTCCCTTTCCTAAGAATTCTATAAATGGGCATTTATCAAACACAAGGTGGGCAATTGTTCATGTAAATGAAATCATGTATTTCAAGAATACTAAGTCCAACCAATTCCAAAATCCATATAATCAGCCCACCAACAACATACATATATATATCAACCTTCATAATTTGATCATGGAAGCATGTAAACCATAAACATCACATAATAATTCCATTTCATGATAATATGCAAAATGGACCATAATAGGGTGTTTAGTAGTAATTCCATAATTCAAGAGTTCATAAATAATCATGAGGACCCATAAACTTGAAGTAGAAATAGAGGATAACATGGTTGGACTTGTGTGAAGGGAGATATTCCACAATCAAACCCACTACCTCAACTTTGGAGAATCCTTGATGAAGATTGGAATGGAGAATCGAAGCTTGAGATTGAGTCTTGAATCCGGAATTAGAGCTTGAGATGTTTGAATTTGGTTGAAGATCTTGGTGGAATTTTTTTGGAGAGGGCTTAGAGAGTGTTTTTGGAGTTTAGAAAATGACTAAATATGGGACATATCCCCTTTTTATAAAAAAATGACTCCAACCCGCCTAGTAAATTCGGTCACTGGAAATTGAAAAATCTGCACAGACAGGTTTTACGAAAATGGTCATAACTCCCTCATCCTAACGCGGAATAAGGTGAAACCAAGTGCGTTGGAAAGCTAACTCAAAGAGCTTTAATTTGATAGGTTGCAGCCCTTCCAGTTCCTTGTGTGCTAAGAGATATGCCCCTTTAAAGTTGACCCTCCAAATCGCAATTTTGCGATTTTCGAATTTTGATACGGTTGCTCTAAAATTCGGGTTAGACCCATTCCCCACTCAATTTGACCCCACAAATAAGAATATGAAGTCGAATTTCCGAAATCATGCACGGATTTTGAGATATATGGAAATTACAATTATAGGTGTTTCCGAAGCACATTTTCGGGCATTTTTGGGGTCGTTTCATTGACCCTCAGAAATTTGACTAAGTCTAGAACAATTGAACGGACCTTTCTACAGTCTGTGGAAAGACCTACGGTTCGTCCTGTAAACTCGTAGACTCGACTTCAGAAACTTGATTTTCAAAACTTTTTAACCCTCTTTCTAGGTTTGCATTCTACGATCTGTCAACTGATCTACGACCCATAGACTGCGTCCGTAGAAGTGACTCTGGGCCCAAAACTGGAAATTTTCTCTTTTGAAAAACTGGGGTGTTTCAATAATACTACTATAAAATATTTATATATTAATTATCATGATATTTGCATGGTATAATTGAGAAACAACCACCATTTCACAAAGTCAATCTACAATTCTTAATGGTGGAACCTCTAAATCCTCAATGGTACCATAACCGTATATAGCATAGTGTTATAGTATCATTAAGAAAAATTTGCACAACATACTGAATGATACCATTGAGGATTTAGTTAATTCATTCAACTATTTTTAAATTTACAAATAACAAAATTCTATGTATTCATAACTCATTGACTGCAACTATACTATTATTTGTCTACAAGACACATGTCGTGGAACTCTTAAAGCAAGAAGTATACGAAAATCAAGCTTCTTTCGAATGACAGATTTCAATGATGTCCACATCTGTCCAGAACATGAAAGATCTTGTGCAAAAAAAATGTCATCACAATATTTATGTCACGACCTAAAGTACCCCCTAGATGTGACATGGCGTATAAGACCCCAAAAAGCCCTATACAAGCCATTTAGCATACATCATACAAGATAATAGTATTTAAGAGTTTAAAAGACAGTTTTCATATCAAAAGAGTTTGACAAAATAGCGGAAGTCTAACATAGTCTCAAAGCCATCTAATACATCAATAGAATGAAATATTGGGACGTAACCCATACAAGTTCAAAAGTAAAATGACATAAAACTATAAACGTGACATTGTCCTCAAAGTATGAGGACTTACAAAGTCTTCTTAACAATACGTAAAACAATCAAGCCACAAGTGGATGGAGAGGAGTCGTCACTGTAACACCTCAATTTTTCAAAAGAGAAAATTTTCAGTTTTGGGCCCAGAGTCAGTTTCTACGGACGCACTCTACGGGCCGTAGACCAGTTGACGAACCATATATTGTATCCATAGAAAGAAGGTAAAATGTTTTGAAAATCAAGTCTCTGAAGTCGATTCTACGGGCTAGCAAGACGGACCATAGGTGTTTCCACGGACCGTAGAAAGGTCCCATCAAAATGTTCCAGACTTAGTCAAATTTCTGAGGGTCAGGTTGGGTTCTATGGGTTGGATCTACGAACCATAGAATGGCCTATGGGCCGTAGATCGAAGTCGTCAAAAGTCTCCTGAAAATTGGGTTTCTGAAGTTTTCTACAGTCCGTAGGAATTCCTACGAACCGTAGGTTGGAGCCGTAGACTTCATCCGACAGTTATTTTACAGGGGTTTTTATGTCTTTTCCCAATTATTTTAAGTCTTTTTAATTACGACTTTGCCCCTAAATTGACCCACTCTATAAGTCTTTCTTCCCAAATTTTCCTTCATTAATTACATTCTCAAATTCCCAACTTCCCCAAAATATTTCTCCCTCTAGAAAGTTCTCTCAATTTTCAAGGAAGAAGAAGGGCTAGGATTGTCCATTGAAGGTCATCAATTCTTATAAATTTCTTGTGGGCTTTGTTGAGGTATATTAGCATTCACCATTGGAGTCCTTTCCTCCATTGGGTCCCTAGTTTTCTTCCAATTTCAAGGTTTAATTCCCCAAATTGAGTTAGGGTTTTGATCAATTCTTATGGGTTCTTCAATATTTATTCTAGCTGTTGATTTTATGATTCCTAGTGCACGATCTAGCATGATAGCGTAATTTAGTGACGATTTAGCGTGATTTATATGATTTGAGTAGAAATTGTATAAACCCATGCATGAGCCATGATCCCTAGTTATGAATTCATGATGAAGTATGATCCATGCATTTATGAACTTATGAAATTGATGAAAATATGCATGAATCTAGTTCATTGCATGTTCACGATGATATCTCATTAGCATGATTTCCTGTATGAAAGTATTTCATTGGCATGATTTATGTGATTATATGCATTGCTTCATACTTAGTACATTCCACTAACGCATACTTGTGCCTACATTCTCTTATAATGTAGGGTCAGACAGTCATCCTTCGCACTCTCGTGGTTAGTTGCTTTCAGAGTTCGAGCTATCAGCATTGGTGAGTCATCATGTTTCGGGGACTAAGAGACTTTATTGCTTTTCTCTACTTTTCAGTTTTCAGACTTGTATATGATGTACGGGTTACGTCCCGATCATTCTATTGTATTAGATGACTTTTGAGACGTAGTCAAGATTTCCGCTTGTAAATGCTTTACTTTTATGAGATTTTCTATCTTTTTCCTTATTCTTGTCTTTACCTTATGTATATGTATACTAAGTGGCTTGTGTGGGCCTCTCAGAGTTCTATATGTCATGTCACACCTAGGGGGTACTTTGGGTCATGACAGTCACGCCCTACATTAGTGAAACAATATAGGCAAGAGTATGCGTTAGTACATAGAATGTACCAAGTATGATAACTATGCATAGAAGTTATAAAATCATGCTAAAAAGGAGATATACATAAGATACAATGACCAATCCTAAATCGTAAAATAACATGATGGAAAGCAGGAGTTAAAACTCATGGTCAATGCAAGTAAATCACCTTAGACAAGACATACTTGAAATACCTTTTAGGAAGTAACCTTAGTTCATTATGTGAGAAATTAGCCTTAACCGACATAGACCATGTGAACTATAACTGGAATCTGGTGTCTACCCCACACCGAAAAGAGGTGTCCTTACTTTCCAAGGTAAGAACCATAACTTCTAGCTTTAGTAGATCCACTAGCTAATGTATATCTAAGACAATCATCCTATGGTAGCACATAGTTTATGGAACATGGGTAATCGCCACTTTTCCACTCAGTGCTAAGCATATTTCCCACGGAATAGTCATAATTCATAATTCATCTTTATCATTAGTAGACATGGGTAATCGCCTCTTGTCTCATAAATCATGGAAGGCACATCAAATAGCCAATCCAATCTAATGTTCATTAGAATAGCTCTTTAATTCTTGATTCAAAGTTTAGTTGAGAAAACCTTTCAACCCTTATGAATCCTTTATGTGAGAAAATCCTTTCACATTCATGTTTTGAGTAATATATGAGAAATGCTTCCTCAACATAACAACAACAACATTGATGCTTCAGTCTCAAAGTAACCTCAAATCATTTATCTCAATTTCATATAGAACATGCATATCTTCATAATTTTCATCTTTCATAGTTTAAACCTCATCATAAGATCAAAGTATATAAATCATATATTTCACATGGGTTCATGGTAATTCAACTTCAAATCATACAATTAACTCAATTCATGCATAATAAGACTTAAATCAATCAATTAGATCATAAATTGAAAGAACCCATAAGATAGGAGAAAACCCTAATTTCAATTGGAGAATTCTAACTTGTAAAATTGGGAAATTTAGGAACCCTATGGATGTCACGACACAAGGTACCCCCTAGATGTGACATGGCATACAAGACCCCGAAAGGCCTCATACAAGCCACTTAGCATACATTCATACAAGATAGTAGAAATTAAAGAGTCCAAAAGATAAAATTACAACAGAGTTTAAGAAAAACGTCAGCGGAAGTCTACATCTCATGTCTCAAGCCATCTAACATAATAGAATAGAAATGAAGGTTTGGGACGCAGCCTAGTACAATATCAAAAAATATAACGGAAAGCATGAAAACGTAACAAGGTTAGGTCCTCGGACATAGGAGGCCTCACCAAGTCTTCACTATCACTGGAACTGACTAGCCACGAGTGGGATGAGAAGAACCGCCAAGTCCTACATCAATAGAATCAATGTAGGCAAGAGTATGCGTTAGTACAATCAAGTACCAAGTATGATATCAATGCACAAAGGGCATATAAACCATGCTCGAATGACATATAATCATGACATGTAATGGCCATAGTAAAACATGATAAAACATGATGAAACATGAAGCATAAACCATGGCCAAGACAAGCTGCTGATCTTTCCTTTACTTTACTTTAGACCATCATCATAACACTTGTTCATTAGTTGTGGGGAAATAGCATTAACCGACATATATGACCATGTGAGCTATCAACATGGAATCCGGTGTCTCCCCCACACCGAAAAGGGGTGTCCTACTTGCCAAGGTAAGACCATGAACTTCTTAGCTTATGTGGATCCACTAGCTAGTGTCTATCATAGACCATCACCCTATGGTGGCACATAGGTTATGGGACATGGGTAATCGCCGCTTGTCCACTCGGTACTAAGCATACTTCCCACAAATTTATCATAGTTCATTTTATCTTAGATAGACATGGGTAATCGCCTCTTGTCTATCCTTAGTCATGATTTCATTATTAGTAGACATGGGTAATCGCCTCTTGTCTACATTAGGGAACATGGGTAATCGCCTCTTGTCCCTTCATAGAATAGCTCCTTAATCATGGATTCAAGCTTAGTTGAGCAAACCTTTCAACAAGTTATGAATCATTACGTGTGACAAAACCTTTCACATTCATAGGTTGAGCATCACATGAGAAACCCTTTCACAACTAAACATTTCTATTAACATATCATAACTTCATAAACATACATGAGTTCATAAGCTTCATATTTACATAGCGCATCATGCTCTTAACTCATAAATCATGGGTTCATAAGCTTCACCTCACAATATGCAATGCAATGCAAGCTAATACTTAGAAAGCCATAAATCAAGGCAATTTAGTCATAATTGAGGGAACCCACATAATAGAGGAAAATCATAGATTTTGATTGAACATGCATCTTTTCATAAAATATCCTCTTTTCATCGTTCATAGTCTTACATGAAATTCATAGCTTGATAATCATAATCCTTAACTCAATTCACAAAGAGTTCATGCAATTCATCCTTTTTCAAATCAACCCACAATCATAACCATAATCATAAATTAGGGGAAACTTAGCATGGACTCATGGGATTCATCAAGTTGCATGTAAATCACGCTAAATCGTGCACTAGCTTACGTTACCACGCTAGATCGTGCACTATCCACCATAACATCAACAATGGAAAGCATAATGAAGAACCCATAAGAATTTGTCAAAACCCTAGCTCTCTTGGGCAAGACTAAACCTTGAAAACCTTAAGGAAAAGAGGACCCATTGGAGGAAAGACTCCGAATGGTAAATACTATCATACCTTAATGCCAATGCCTTGAAATAAAAGGAGGATTGATGACCTTGAGGAGAACCCTAGCTCTCTTCTTCTTCTTCTTGCTCTTCTAGAGAGAGGAATATCTTCTAGGAGATGAGAGTTGGAATGAAGGGATTAGGGCTTAGAAAATATAAATAGGGCCAGGGTTTAGGGGCAAAATCGTCTAGAATGAGGAATAAACATTTAGGAAAAAGTCCAAAAATCCCTTAAATAAAACTGTCGGGGCCAATCGACAGACAGGATCTACGGTCCTTACATCCATTGACAGACCGTCGTGTTCTTCCGTCAATTGATTCAGGAGGTTCGTTTTGGGCTGAAAATTTGGCTAAGTCTGGAAGGCATCTACGGAACCCACCTACGGCCCGTCAACCGAACTACGAACCGTCCTGCTATTCCGTAGGTCAAGGTTCCGAAATTCAAAATTCATAAAGTTGGCAGGGCCATTGACGGTTCCCATCTATGGCCCATCACTCCACCTACGGTCCGTAGATGGCCTCTGTCGTCACTGGCACCAGAAAAATTTTAAAACTGCATTTTGTTTCTTTCTTTTCAAAAACTGGGGTGTTACAATACCTCCCACTTGGGAACATTCGTCCTCGAATGATAACCTGGATATCCTGAGAAGGGCGATAGAATCGGACTAACAACCCAACCTAGCATGCAAGCACATAAATGCACATATTCCAGGAGGAAACATCAACTCCAAGCTAAAGCATGCTCAATACAAAATTCGTGAAGAATTTATGCAACTCATACTCAATGCACATATATCATGTTAGACTCTTCATGAACATGCATAAATCAAGGAATCATGGAAATCAACTATGACATATGAGACCAAAAGAATGAACCATGAGGAACTAGGTACCTCAAGCTAGAGGAGGATCAAAAGGAAAGAGATGAGGATAGCGGGACATCATATCGGCCTCGGCCTCCCAAGTAGCACCCTCAACTAATTGATTCCTCCATAGAACTTTCACGGAAGCAACTTCTTTATTTCTTAACTTTCGGACTTGTCGGTCTAAAATCTCAACCGGAACCTCTTCATAAGAAAGGCTATCCTTAATGCCAAGATCTTCTAAATGCACTATAGTCAACGGATCGCCAACACACTTTTTCAACAATGAGACATGGAAAATCGGATGTACTAATGCCAACTCATTAGGCAAATCGATCTCATAGGCAACTTTACCAACACGCCTCAAAATCTGATATGGGCTTACATAACGGGGACTAAGCTTCCCTTTTTTCCCAAATCTATGAAATGTTCAAGTAAACCCAATCATCAACATCAAACTCTAATTCTCTTCTTCTAACATCGGCATAGGACTTTTGTCGACTTTGTGCCATTTTCAGCCTTTCTCTAATAAGCTGAACTTTCCCCATAGCTTCATGCACTAACTCGGGGCCTATCAAAGCAACTTCCCTAATTTCAAACCATCCTATGGGAGATCTACACCTCCTACCATAGAGAGCTTCAAATGGAGCCATACTGATACTTGAATGGTAGTTATTATTATAAGCAAACTCAATCAAAGGCAAATGATCATCCCAATTACCCTTAAAGTCAATTGCACAAGCTCTCAACATATCTTCCAAAGTTTGGATGGTACGCTCCGCTTGCCCATCGGTTTGGGGATGAAAGGCCGTGCTAAGTTTAACACGAGTACCGAGGCCCTTTTTGAAAGATTTCCAAAATTGAGAAGTAAACTATGTACCACGATCGGAGATAATGGATAAAGGCACTCCATCCAACCTAACCATCTCCCTCAAGTACAACTTAGCATAATCCTCCGCTGAGTAAGAAACCTTGATGGGAATAAATGGGTTGATTTCGTCATACGATTTACAATCACCCAAATCGAATCATACTATCACCGAGTGCGCGGCAAGCCAACTATAAAGTCCATGTTCACATCCTCCCACTTCCAAGTAGGGATATCAATATCTTGGGACAAACCTCCCGGCCTTTGGTGCTCAACTTTCACTTGTTGACAGTTAGGACATTTAGCCACAAATCCCGCAATATCCTTCTTCATCCCATTCCACCAATAGATCTCCCGCAAATCACAGTACATCTTGGTAGCTCCCAGGTGAATGTAATAACGAGAATTATGGGCCTCAATCAAAAATTTTCCTCTTAAGTCCTTTACATTGGGAACACACAGGCGACCCTGATATCTGAGCACTTCATCTCCCCCTTGGGAGAAAGCCTCGACGGACTTCTTTAGCACTGCTTCTTTCAATTCGACTAGGTTCGGATCAAGATCTTGCTTAGCTTTCACATCCTGCACATAGGAAGATTCTGAACCATTGTGGACCATAACACCACCTTGGGTGGAATCAACTAATCGCACACCCAAATGGGCCAATCTATGAAAATCACAAACTAGTTCCCTTTTTCCCTCCTCAATATGGGCAACACTACCCATTGATATCCAACTAAAAGCATCTGCCACCACGTTAGCCTTGCCAGGGTGATAGAGGACATTCATGCCATAGTCTTTTAATAGCTCAAGTCACCTTTGTTGGCGAAGATTTAGATCATTTTGCATAAATACATATTGCAAACTCTTATGGTCGGTAAAGACGTCAACATGGACACCATACAAGTAATGCCGCCATATCTTTAGAGCAAACACAACTGCCGCTAGCTCTAAATCATGAGTAGGGTAATTCTTTTCATGCACCTTTAGTTGCCTTGAAACATAAGCATGACTTTCCCATTTGGCATAAGTACACACCCTAACCCAATTCTTGAAGCATCACAATAGACCACAAACCCATCAGACCCTTTCGGTAGGGTCAACACCGGAGCCGAGGTAAGTCTATCTTTCAACTCTTGAAAACTCGTTTCACACATTTCGGACCAAGTAAACTTAGCCTTCTTTTGAGTTAGAGCCGTCAATGGTGAAGCAATTGAAGAAAACCCTTCAACAAACCTTCGATAGTAACCGGCTAAACCCAAGAAACTACGAATATCCGAAGGTGATAGAGGTCTAGGCCAATTCTTAACCGTATCCGTCTTCTTAGGATCTACCTCGACACCTTTACCGGAAACAATGTGACCAAGGAAGGCTACGGACCTTAACCAAAACTCACATTTATCGAACTTAGCAAAGAGTTGTTGGTCTTTGAGGACTTGCAACACAATCCTTAAATGACCAGCATGCTCCCTATCACTCCTTGAGTAAATCAAGATATCATCTATAAACACAATGACGAACATTTCAAGGTATTGTCTAAACACTTGATTAATCAAATCCATGAACATGGCCGGAGCATTAGTTAACCCAAAATACATCACTAGAAACTCATAGTGCCCATATCTTGTCCGGAAAGCTGTTTTCGGAATGTCATCATCCTTACCTTCAATTGGTGATAGCCTGAACGAAGATCAATCTTAGAGAAATAACTAGCCCCTTGGAGTTGGTAAAACAAATCATCAATTCTCAAGAGAGGATACTTATTCTTGATAGTAACCTTATTCAATTGGCGGTAGTCAATACACATACGGAGTGAACCATCTTTCTTTCTAACAAACAAGACCGGAGCACCCCATAGAGAAATACTTTGTCGGATGAAACCCTTATCCAACAAATCTTTCAATTGCTCTTTTAGTTCCTTAAGTTCTGCCTGAGTCATTCTATAAGGAGGAATAGAGATAGGTTGCATATCAGGGAGAAGGTCAATACCGAAGTCTATTTCCCTCTCGGGAGGAACACCGGGTAAATCATCGGGAAACACTTCCAGAAATTCATTAACAACGGGGACTGACTCAAGAGTAGGGGTTTCGGAATTCACATCCCTCACCCTAACAAGATGGTATATGCAACCCTTAGAAATCATCTTTCTAGCTTGTAGACAAGAAAAAAATTGACCCTTAAGCGAAGAATTTCCCCCTTTCCACTCTAGGATAGGCTCATCTGGAAATTGGAACTTGACCATTCGGGTTCTACAATCAATAGAGGCATAACAAGAATGCAACCAATCCATCCCGAGGATAACATCAAAGTCTAGCATATCAAGCTCTACAAAATCCACATGAGTGACTCTATGGAATAAAGAGATGGAACAATTTCTATAGACTCTCTTAGCCACAATAGATTCGCCGATAGGAGTAGAGACACGGAATGGATCTAGCAACACATCCGGAACAACATCAAACTTCATAGCCACATAAGGCGTCACAAAAGACAACGTAGCACCGGGATCAAGCAAAGCATAAACATCAAAGTGGAAGATTTTCAACATACCGGTAACCACATCGGGAGAATCCTCTTGCTCATGATGGGACTGAAGTGCATAGAACCGGTTTTGCTTTTGATTTCCACTAGAACTTACCGGATTTTGGGGTTGAGACCTTCGATGATTTTCTCCTCCCTTCTTAGTAGCCAAGGGACAATCCCTTACTTTATGACCCATCTTACCACATCCAAAACATGAATTCGAACCGGCTAGACAAGTACCCTCATGTTTCCTCCCACACTTGGCACAAGTAGGCAACGAGGAGCCACTACCATTTCCTCCTTGAGGCTTAGGGTTAAACACCCTTTCTTTGTTGAACTTAGGAGGGGCATTGGAAGGACCTTGATTAGAGAACCTTTGTCTAGGATTAAAACGACCATGTCCATCGGACCTTGAATGAGAGAAACCACCATCACCGGTCTTAGCCCTCTTGGACTCCCTAGACCTTTCCTTGAGCTTCTCCTCCTCTATTTGTTGCGCATGAACCATAACGCGAGAAATATCCATGTCATTAATAAGCATGGCGGTAGGACACTCCTTGACCACCATTTCGGACACACTCCAAACAAATTTGCTCATCCTTGCTCTTGGATCGGCAACCATAGAAGGAGCATATCAAGCCAATTGTATGAAATTCAAAGCATACTCTTTCACACCCATACTCCCTTGACGAAGGTTGATGAACTCGAGTACCTTAGCCTCCCTCATCTCAAGGGGAAATAATCTATCGAGGAAAGCACCCTTGAATTTCTCCCACTCTAGTGGACCTTCATCAGCCGCCATCTCACTCTTTCATTGGTTGTACCAAATTTGAGTGACACCTTTGAGTTGGTAGGCGGCCAATTCCGCCTTTTCCGTCGGTGACACTCCCATGATCATCAACACTTTATAATCCCCATCAATAAACTCTTGAGGATCTTCCTCCACTTTAGAACCGTGAAACTTCAGAGGGTTCATCCTGGTGAAGTCCCTCACTCTTGACGCCGCCGTACCCACATTTGGGTTCACAGGAGCCACTACCTCCCTATTGGCTTGAACCACCACGGCTTGGGCCAACACCTGAAACGCAGCCCTAAACTCCGCATTAGTTACTTGCTCGGCCAAAGGATCGGCCGGAACTTGAGGAGCTTGAGGAGGAGTTTCTTGCTCTTTACTCTCTCTCGCATTCCTTCGAGTATAAGCTCTTTGAGACGCCATATCCTGAAACGCGTAGGATAAGGATTAGGAGAGAGAGGCATATAGAGTAACACTCTATGCACAACTTAAGGATAATGAAGAAGTGGAGTTTCCTAATCATCTTATAGCCTCTCATTCATAAATGTGGCGCGCTTCACACTCATGAACAAGACTCTACTCGACGTGGCTTATGAGACATCCTAGAATCTTTCTAAAACATTGTGCTCTGAATACCAAGTTTTTCACCACCCAAGGTACCCCCTAGATGTGGCATGGCATACAAGACCCCGAAAGGCCTCATACAAGCCAATTATCATACATTCATACAAGATATTAGAAATTAAAGAGTCCAAAATATAAAATCACAACAAAGTTTAAGAAAAACGTCAGTGGAAATCTACATCTCATGCCTCAAGCCATCTAACATAATAGAATAGAAATGAAGGTTTGGGACGCAGCCCAGTACAATATCAAAAAATATAACGAAAAGCATGAAAACGTAACAAGGTTAGGTCCTCGGACATAGGAGGCCTCACCAAGTCTTCACTATCACTGGAACAGATTAGCCACGAGTGGGATGAGAAGAACCGCCAAGTCCTACATCAATAGAATCAATGTAGGCAAGAGTATGCTTTAGTACAATCAAGTACCAAGTATGATAGCAATGCACAAAGGGCATATAAACCATGCTCGAATGACATATAATCATGACATGTAATGGCCATAGTAAAACATGATAAAACATGAGAAACATGAAGCATAAACCATGGCCAAGACAAGCTGCTGATCTTTCCTTTACTTTACTTTAGACCATCATCATAACACTTGTTCATTAGTTGTGGGGAAATAGCATTAACCGACATATATGACCATGTGAGCTATCAACATGGAATCCGGTGTCTCCCCCACACCGAAAAGGGGTGTCCTACTTGCCAAGGTAAGACCATGAACTTCTTAGCTTATGTGGATCCACTAGCTAGTGTCTATCATAGACCATCACCCTATGGTGGCACATAGATTATGGGACATGGGTAATCGCCACTTGTCCACTCGTTACTAAGCATACTTCCCACAGATTTATCATAGTTCATTTTATCTTAGATAGACATGGGTAATCGCCTCTTGTCTATCCTTAGTCATGATTTCATTATTAGTAGGCATGGGTAATCGCCTCTTGTCTACATTAGGGAACATGGGTAATCGCCTCTTGTCCCTTCATAGAATAGCTCCTTAATCATGAATTCAGCTTAGTTGAGCAAACCTTTCAACAAGTTATGAATCGTTACGTGTGAGAAAACCTTTCACATTCATAGGTTGAGCATCACATGAGAAACCCTTTCACAACTCAACATTTCTATTAACATATCATAACTTCATAACATACATGAGTTCATAATCTTCATATTTACATAGCTCATCATGCTCTTAACTCATAAATCATGGGTTCATAAGCTTCACCTCACAATATGCAATTCAATGCAAGCTAATACTTAGAAAGCCATAAATCAAGGCAATTTAGTCATAATTGAGGGAACCCACATAATAGAGGAAAATCATAGATTTTGATTGAACATGCATCTTTTCATAAAATATCCTCTTTTCATCGTTCATAGTCTTACATGAAATTCATAGCTTGATAATCATAATCCTTAACTCAATTCACAAAGAGTTCATGCAATTCATCCTTTTTCAAATCAACCCACAATCATAACCATAATCATAAATTAGGGGAAACTTAGCATGGACTCATGGGATTCATCAAGTTGCATGTAAATCACGCTAAATCGTGCACTAGCTTACGTTACCACGCTAGATCGTGCACTATCCACCATAACATCGACAATGGAAAGCATAATGAAGAACCCATAAGAATTTGTCAAAACCCTAGCTCTCTTGGGCAAGACTAAACCTTGAAAACCTTAAGGAAAAGAGGACCCATTGGAGGAAAGACTCCAAATGGTAAATACTATCATACCTTAATGCCAATGCCTTGAAATAAAAGGAGGATTGATGACCTTGAGGAGAACCCTAGCTCTCTTCTTCTTCTTCTTGTTCTTCTAGAGAGAGGAATATCTTCTGGGAGATGAAAGTTGGAATGAAGGGATTAGGGCTTAGAAAATATAAATAGGGCCAGGGTTAAGGGGCAAAATTGTCTAGGATAAGGAATAAACATTTAGGAAAAAGTCCAAAAAGCCCTTAAATAAAACTGTCGGGGCCAATCGACAGACAGGATCTACGGTCCGTATATCCATTGACGGACCGTCCTGTTCTTCCGTCAATCGATTCAGAAGGTTCGTTTTGAACTGAAAATTTTGCTAAGTCTGGAAGGCATCTACGGAACTCTCCTACGGCCCATCAATCGAAATACGAACCGTCCTGCTATTCCGTAGGTCAAGGTTCAGAAACTCAAAATTCATAAAGTTGGCAGGGCCATCGACGGTTCCCATCTACGGCCCGTCACTCCACCTATGGTCCGTAGATGGCCTCCGTCGTCACTGGCACCAGAAAAATTTTAAAACTGCATTTTTTTTTCTTTCTTTTCAAAAACTGGGGTGTTACAATGGTGGAAAGGACTCCATAGGTGAAAGGCATCGTACCTTGGAGTTCAATGCCCACAATCAATGGAGAATTGGACGCTTAACTTGAATCCCTAGCCTTCTTCTTCAAGCTTTAGAGAGAAATATTTGGAGAAAGATTTGGAGGGATTTAGGAGAATTTGTAGAGTGATTAGAAAAAAGTAGATTTTAGGCTTAGAAGTCTTATATAGGGTATAGGATTAGGCCTAAACCGACTTAGATTAGGTATAAGTCAATTAGAGAAAAGACCAAAAAGCCCTTAAAATAACTACAGGAAATCAGACCTACAGTTTGGACCTATGGTATGTTGGTCCAACTACGTACCATCCTGGCCAACCGTAGAAAAGTTTAGAGACTATTTAAATTTGGGCTTCCAATGACGGTTGCCATGTACGGTCCGTTGGTCCACTTACAGGTCGTACATACCAACTGTAGTTCCCAACTTTGATCCTCAAAATTTCACTAAATATGTGAGTGACCTACGAGACCAATCAACAGTCCGTAGAAGCAATGACGGACCGTCTTGTTGAGTCATAGAAAGGATCCTGAAACTTAACATTTTGAAATTATTTTGCCTTGCCATCTACGGTTCCCACCTACTGCCCATAAGTCAACCTACGGTTCGTAGATGGCTTCCATCAGTACTAGCACCAGTTCTAAAAACCTGAAATTTCCTTCTTTTTGAATCTGAGGTATTACAATTTATTATTGATATTTTACAAGACAAGCTGAATGATTCTAGAATAGTTTACACACCACAGAAATACAAAGAGATTTCAAAATAGCATATAGTATAAACTTGACCTATATAAAAGCATGACGAGCAAAGAAAAGAACGATTGAACTGTTGGGAGGTAACTCAGAAAATTCATACTTACAATACTTAAATTTAGGGACAATTACAAGGCTAGACACCGAAAACGATGTCTCTTTCTTATATAAAGGGTGGATCTATTGCAAACCTTTATTAGTGGTGGATGATAACTTTTTTAAAAATAACATACAAAGGTACAACGCTTATAGCTGCAATACAAGATGGACAAGGTAACAAATGTTCACATCTTCAGTTTACTATTTTTCTCACTCTATGATACTTTAGAGTATATATGCTAATAGAGTATCATAATATATTGGCTTAATTTTTTTCTGCAAATATACTTGCTTCACATAAGATAAATTATATCCATTACTTATGGTATTATAATTATAAAAATGATGCATTTTAAAAATGGTTCTTTGAATGTTTAAAAGAGATATATTCACAAATGGATTAGATGTGCATTGTCTCAGATTGACATGATAGCTACAATTGTATATCCAGTAGTTCTGAATTGTATTTGTATGTTTTATTTGCGGAATAACGTGAAGAATTTTTTTTAAAAGAATGCAAAAAATATCAAAGACATATACTACGTATTGTCAAAAACATACACTTTTCACGAACTCAATAGTCTTATGGAAAAATTAGATATTGTTGATTCTAGGATAAAATCTTACTTGAAAACTGCTGGATATCATAAATGGGTTTGATCATGTTGCACATCAAATCAACAACAACAATAACATCAAATATTGTTGAATCAGTAAATGCAGCAAACAAGTATGCAAGAGAGCTTCCAGAAATAGATTTGCTAGATTTTATGACAAACATGATAAAAAAAATAGAATTACACAAATGATAATTCTACATAATTTGAAAACACTACATTAATAAACAAGTATGAAGCCTTGTTGAATGATCCAAATATTGAAGCACATACACATTAAGATATGGTACACAATTTGCATATACTGTAAAATTTGGTTATTGTTCCAATTTCAGTCAGCTAGTAAATTCTAATTCTTTTTGACATAAATACAAGTCACCCTTTTTACTCAATTTGTTCATTCAGTAAGAGATGGTCAAATGAAACACAATGTGTCCCTTCATGAAAAAAGACATGTACATGCAGAATATTTCAAGTAGATAAATTTTTATATGCACGTTGAAACGACCCCAAAAATGCCCGAAAATGTGCTTCGGATACACCTATAATTGTAATTTCCATATATCTCAAAATACGTGCATGATTTCGGAAATTCGACTTCATATTCTTATTTGTGTGGTCAAATTGAGTGGGAAATGGGTCTAACCCGAATTTTAGAGCAACCGTATCAAAATTCGAAAATCGCAAAAATTGCGATTTGGAGGGTCAACTTTAAAGGGGCATATCTCTTAGCACACAAGGAACTGGAAGGGCTACAACCTATCAAATTAAAGCTCTTTGAGATAGCTTTCCAACGCACTTGGTTTCACCTCATTCCAAGTTAGGATGAGGGAGTTATGACCATTTTCGTAAAACTTGTCTGTGCAGATTTGTAATTTCCAGTGAGCAGTTTTCTTTAGGCGGGTTGGAGTCATTTTTTATAAAAAGGGGATATGTCCCATACTTAGTCATTTTCTAAACTCCAAAAACACTCTCTAAGCCCTCTCCAAAAATTCCCAAGATCTTCAACCAAATTCAAACATCTCAAGCTCTAATTCCGGATTCAAGACTCAATCTCAAGCTTTGATTCTCCATTCCAATCTTCATCAAGGATTCTCCAAAGTTGAGGTATGTGGGTTTGATTGTGGAAACCTTCCTTTCCACAAGTCCAACCATTTATCCTCTATTTCTACTCCAAGTTTATGGGTCCCTATGATTATTTATGAACTCTTGAATTATGGAATTACTACTACACACCCTATTATGGTCCATTTTGCATATTATCATGAAATGGAATTATTATGTGATGTTTATGGTTTACATGCTTCCATGATCATATTATGAAGGTTGATATATATATGTATGTTGTTGGTGGGCTGATTTATATGGATTTTGGAATTGGTTGGACTTAGTATTCTTGAAATACATGATTTCATTTACATGAACAATTGCCCACCTTGTGTTTGATAAAATGCCCATTTATAGAATTCTTAGGAAAGGGAAGGTCCAAGGTACGTCCTATGAGTCGGATGGTTATGTAATTACTGAAATGATGATGAAATGGACACATGTATATGATTTTCTCTCTAAATAAGTGTTGTGAGTCGACCAAGCCTAGTACGGGGGGTAGTAGGCCCGTATAACCGTATCGAGGGGTTGGTACCTTGGTTGCCTAGTACGGGGGGTAGTAGGCCCGTATAACCGTATCGAGGGGTTGGTACCTTGGTTGCCTAGTACGGGGGGTAGTAGGCCCGTATAACCGTATCGAGGGGCTTGTACCTTGGTCCCTAGCTCGGGGGGTGGTAGGCCCGTGTTACCATATTGAGGGGTTTGTACCTCTTTCGCCTCTCCAAGGGGGTGGTAGGCCTTGGAAATACTATATTGATGGTCACTCGCCACACATGTACTACGTCCCATTAAATATGATTTTTATGTAAGCATCATTATTCATACTATTTTATTAATATGCTATCTATTGGGTATGATTACGCATTTTTCCTATGATGTACATCTAATGTAGCCTTGCATTGCATCCCATATACTTAGTACATTCAAATGTACTAACGCATACTCTATGCCTACATGATGTCACCATGTAGGGACCGGAGCACCGCTTGACCATCCTCCTCCGCGTGGCTAGTACGATTTTTTATAGTGGTTATTGGTGAGTCCTCCATTTCTGGGACGTTGCTCATGCTCTTTTGCCCTTATGTATTAACTTTTCCTTTTCTAGTTATGTTTGACTATGAGGGGTGAGCCGGTTTAGTTTGTCTTGGCCCCGCTAAGTACTCATGTTTAGAGGTGGTGTTGCCGACAAGTTGTGTATTATGCTTGAGCCTTGACTCTCTATGGTTTTATGTCATTTCTTTTTTTTGTTCTTGCTCCCTTAGTCCCGATTTCCCCTTGACTATGCTTATCGCTTATGGTCATTTAATTGCTTCCGCGACCAAGGATGTGTAATGATACGCTATGAGGCTTGTTTGGGGTTCCTTCGGGTTCCCCATTCGCCGGTCACATCTAGGCCCTAGGCTTGGGCCGTGACAAACTTGGTATCAGAGCACTAGGTTGAATGATCCTCGAAGTCCAACACACCGCGTTGATTAGAGTCCGATTCATGGTTGTGTTGTGCACCACAACTATGAGTAGGAGGCTATGAGACGTTTTAGGAAATGTTTCCCTTCTCCATGTTTTAAGTCGTGCTGTAGAGTTGAATTAAGTTCTTCCCTAACGGTTGTTCTTTGCTATGGCTAATCAAGCCAACCACGGGACCCAAGCCCCTCAGGCTCCTACCCCGGCATCTCGAGTGAGAGACTTCGTGCGGATGAATCCCCCAGAATTCTATGGGTCTAAGTTAGATGAAGACCCTCAAGAGTTCATTGATGAAGTCCACAAGATAGTAGCTATCATGGGCGTGAGGTCAGAAAATAAGGCGGAGTTGGCGGCCTACCAACTAAAAGGAGTGGCCCAAATATGGTACAACCAATGGGAGAAAGAGAAGGGGGCAAACTATGTGGTGCCTTGGGAAGAGTTCAAAACGGCTTTCCTTAATCGATTCTTTCCTCTAGAGCTTAGGGAAGCCAAATTGGTGGAGTTCATGAATTTAAAACAAGGATCTATGAGTGTGAGGGAGTATGCCCTCAAGTTTAACCAACTTTCAAGATATGCTCCACACTTGGTTGCCGACTCACGGTCTAGAATGAATAAATTCGTGATGGGTGTGTCCGACCTAGTGAGTGAAGAATGCCGGTCCGCAATGTTGATTAGTGACATGGACTTGTCCCGCTTGATGGTCTATGCCGAACAAATGGAGGAGGAGAAGTTGAGGAAGAGGAGGGGTCATGAGGCCAAGAGGGCCCGTTTTGAGGGTCAAGTTCCAATTCCCAAGTGAACCCATTCTTGAGTGGGAAAGCCAAAAATGTGGTAGTCAAGGGTAGATTCATCTCTTTCATTAAAGCCCGTAAGTTGATATCTAAGGGGTGTCTCTATCACCTTGTGAGGGTTAGGGATGTGGAGTCCAAAACCCTTCTTATAGAGTCGGTTCCGGTCGTAAATGAATTCCTTGATGTCTTTCCTAATGACCTTCCCGATGTTCCTCCCAAAAGGGAAATAGATTTTGGCATAGACCTCCTCCCCGATACTCAACCCATTTCTATTCCCCCTTACCGTATGGCCCCGGCGGAGTTAAAGGAGTTGAAAGAACAATTGAGGGACTTGTTGGAGAAGGGTTTTATTAGGCCTAGCCAATCACCATGGGGTGCACCGGTGTTGTTTGTGAAGAAGAAAGATGGGTCCTTTAGGATGTGTATCGATTACGGCAACTCAATAGGGTCACCGTCAAGAATAAATATCCTCTTCCTAGGATTGATGACTTGTTCGACCAATTGCAAGGGCTAGCCACTTCTCTAAGATTGATCTTCGGTCCGGGTATCATCAAGTGAAGGTGAGGGAGGGTGACATTCCCAAGACAGCCTTCCGGACTAGGTATGGACATTATGAATTTGTGGTCATGTCCTTTGGGTTGACCAATGCACCGGCTACCTTCATGGACCTAATGAATAGGGTCTTTAAACCCTACCTTGATTCCTTTGTTGTGGTCTTCATTGATGATATTTTAATCTATTCGCATAGCGAGGAAGAACATACGGGTCACTTGAGGGTTGTGTTGCAAAGATTAAGAGAGGAGAAGTTGTATGCCAAGTATGAAAAGTGTGAATTTTGGTTGAGGGAGGTTGCTTTCCTAGGTCATGTGGTGTCGGGGGATGGTATTAAGGTAGACCCTAAGAAGACCGATGTGATTAGAAATTGGCCTAGGCCATTGACCCCGTCGGATATTAGGAGCTTCTTGGGCTTAGCGGGTTACTACCGGAGATTTGTGAATGGGTTTTCTTCTATTGCTTCTCCCATGACTAAGTTGACACAAAAGAAGGCTAAGTTTGAGTGGACCGACGAGTGCGAAAGGAGTTTTCAAACCTTGAAAGATAAACTTGTGTCCGCTCCTATATTGTCACTACCGGATGGGCTTGAGGGATTTGTTGTGTATTGTGATGCTCTAGAGTTGGCTTGGGTTGTGTCCTAATGCAAAATGGTAAGGTGATAGCCTATGCTTCTAGACAACTCAAAGTGCATGAAAAGAACTATCCTACGCATGATCTTGAATTAGCCGCGGTGGTGTTTGCTTTAAAGATTTGGCGTCATTATTTGTATGGGGTACATGTTAATGTGTTCACCGATCATAAGAGTCTCCAATATGTCTTCACCGAAAAAGATCTCAACTTGAGACAAAGAAGGTGGCTAGAATTTCTTAAAGATTATGATATGAGTGTGCATTATCATCCCGGTAAAGCTAACGTGGTGGCGGATGCTTTGAGTAGGGGGTCTATGGGTAGCCTAGCTCATGTTGATATTGGTAATAGGGAAATGGCTAGGGAGGTACATCGGTTGGCTAGGTTGGGGGTTAGGTTGGAAGAGGTTGGTAATGGTGGTGTGGTCGTTGTTGATGGTGCTAGGTCTTCCTTGGTTGATGAGGTGATAGCAAAACAAGATCTTGATTCTTCCTTGTTTGAATTGAAGGCCTTGGTGAAAGAGGGCAAGGTGGAAGTTTTCTCCCAAGGGGGAGATGGTGCCCTTAGGTACCAAGGTAGGTTGTGTGTGCCTTGTGTTGATGGTTTGAGGGAGAAAATTCTTGAGGAGGCTCATAATTCTTCCTACTCCATCCACCCCGGTTCCACCAAAATGTATAGAGATTTGAGGGATGTGTATTGGTGGAGAGGCATGAAGAAGGACATTGCCAAATTCGTCTCCGGTTGTCATAGTTGTCAACAAGTCAAGGCCGAACATCAAAGGCCGGGTGGTCTAACCCAAGACATAGAGATTCCTACTTGGAAGTGGGAAGAAATTAATATGGATTTTGTAGTTGGTTTACCCAAGACTAGAAAAGGTTTTGATTCTATTTGGGTGGTGGTTGATAGGATGACAAAATCGGCTCATTTTCTACCGGTAAAGACAACATATGGGGCGGAAGATTATGCAAGGTTATATATTCATGACTTGGTAAGGTTGCATGGGATTCCTCTATCCATCATATCGGACCGTGGTACTCAATTTACTTCACACTTTTGGAAGTCTTTTCAAAGGGGTCTAGGTACGAGAGTTAAGCTTACTACGGCCTTTCACCCGCAAACGGATGGACAAGCCGAAAGGACTATCCAAACACTTGAGGATATGCTTAGGGCTTGTGTATTGGAGCTTAAGGGTAGTTGGGATGATCATCTTCCATTGATTGAGTTTGCCTATAACAATAGCTATCATTCTAGCATCGGTATGGCTCCTTTTGAGGCTCTCTATGGGAGGCGTTGTAGATCACCGGTTGGTGAGGTGGCCTTGTTAGGACCAGACCTAGTTATGGAGGCTCTTGAGAAGGTTAGGATGATTAGAGAAAGGTTGAAGGTGGCCCAAAGTCGCCAAAAGTCCTATGCCGATGTGAGGAGAAGGGCTCTTGAATTCCGAGTTGGTGATTGGGTTTATTTGAAAGTGACACCCATGAAGGGTGTGGTTCGTTTTGGTAAGAAGGGCAAGTTGAGCCCAAGATACGTGGGTCCTTATAAGGTGATGAGGAGAATTGGCAAGGTATCTTATGAGTTGGAATTGCCTAGCGAGATGGATTTGGTTCATCCGGTATTTCATGTGTCTATGTTGAGGAAGTGTGTGGGTGATCCGAATGCCATTGTGTCTCTTGATGTTGTGGGTGTTGTTGAAGATAATTTGACCTATGAAGAGGTTCCGGTTCAGATTTTAGATAGACAAGTGAAGAGGGTGAGAAACAAAGATGTGGCTTCCATTAAAGTCCTTTGGAGAAATCAACAAGTTGAAAGTGCTACTTGGGAGGCCGAAGCGGACATGCAAAGGCGATATCCCTATCTTTTCCGCTCCACTCGAGCCTAAAGTATTGATCTAAGCCCTTTATAAAATCTCAGGTCTTAAGTTCAGCCCCCATGTCATTGCATACATTCATGCTTAAGTTGACAAGTTCATTGTGGTTTTACAACTATGTTGAGTTTTTGAAATAAGGTGTAAGTGCATTGTTGCATCCTTATGTGAGCTGAAATTGCCATGTTTGTGTCTCTCATGTACGTTCTTTAACATTCGGGGACGAATGTTCCCAAGGGGGAGATATTGAAACGACCCAAATGCCCGAAAATGTGCTTCGGAAACACCTATAATTGTAATTTCCATATATCTCAAAATCCGTGCATGATTTCGGAAATTCGACTTCATATTCTTATTTGTGGGGTCAAATTGAGTGGGAAATGGGTCTAACCCGAATTTTAGAGCAACCGTATCAAAATTCGAAATCGCAAAAATTGCGATTTGGAATGGTCAACTTTAAAAGGGGCAACTCTTAGCACACAAGGAACTGGAGGGATTGCAACCTATCAAATTACAGCTCTTTGAGTTATCTTTCCAACGCACTTGGGTTCACCTTATTCCGCGTTAGGATGAGGGAGTTATGACCATTTTCGTAAAACCTGTCAGTGCAGAATTTCCATTCCAGTGAGCGAATTTTCTAGGCGGGTTGGAGTCATTTTTTATAAAAAGGGGATATGTCCCATATTTAGTCATTTTCTAAACTCCAAAAACACTCTCTAAGCTCTCTCCAAAAATTCCACCAAGATCTTCAACCAAATTCAAACATCTCAAGCTCTAATTCCGGATTCAAGACTCAATCTCAAGCTTCGATTCTCCATTCCAATCTTCATCAAGGATTCTCCAAAGTTGAGGTATGTGGTTTGATTGTGGAAACCTTCCTTTCCACAAGTCCAACCATTTATCCTCTATTTCTACTTCAAGTTTATGGGTCCTCATGATCAATTATGAATTCTTGAATTACGGAATTACTACTACACACCCTATTATGGTCCTTTTTTCATATTATCATGAAATGGAATTTTTATGTGATGTTTATGGTTTACATGCTTCCATGATCAAATTATGAAGGTTGATATATATATGTATGTTGTTGGTGGGCTGATTTATATGGATTTTGGAATTGGTTGGACTTAGTATTCTTGAAATACATGATTTCATTTACATGAACAATTGCCCACCTTGTGTTTGATAAAATGCCCATTTATAGAATTCTTAGGAAAGGGAAGGTCCAAGGTACGTCCTATGAGACGGATGGTTATGTAATTACTGAAATGATGATGAAATGGACACATGTATATGATTTTCTCTAAATAAGTGTTGTGAGTCGACCATGCCTAGTACGGGGGTTAGTAGGCCCGTATAACCATATCGAGGGGTTTGTACCTTGGTTGCCTAGTACGGGGGGTAGTAGGCCCGTATAACCATATCGAGGGGTTTTACCTTGGTCCCTAGCACGGGGGGTGGTAGGCCCGTGTAACCATATCGAGGTTTGTACCGTGTCCCTAGCACGGGGGTGTAGCCCGTGTAACCATACGAGGTTTGTACCTTGGTCCCTAGCACGGGGGGTGGTAGGCCCGTGTAACCATATTGAGGGGTTTGTACCTCTTTCGCCTCTCCAAGGGGGTGGTAGGCCTTGGAAATACTATATTGATGGTCACTCGCCACACATGTACTACGTTCCATTAAATATGATTTTTATGTAAGCATCATTATACATATTATTTTATTAATATGCTATCTATTGGGTATGATTACGCATTTTTCCTATGATGTCCCTCTAATGTAGCCTTGCATTGCATCCCATATACTTAGTACATTCAAATGTACTAACGCATACTCTATGCCTACATGATGTCACATGTAGGACCGGAGCACCGCGTTTGACCATCCTCCTCCGCGTGGCTAGTTACGATTTTCTATAGTGTTATTGGTGATGTCCTCCATTTCGGGACGTCTGCTTCATGATCTTTTGCTATGTATAAACTTGTTCCTTTCTATTATTGTTTTGACTATGAGCGTGAGGCCCGTGTAGTTTGTCTTGGCCCCCGCTAAGTACTCATTGTTTAGAGGTGTGTTGGACAAGTTCGGTTTTATGCTTGAGCTTGACTCATCTATGGTATTTATGTATCATTTCTTTTTTTTCTTCTTGCTCCCTTAGTCCCGATTTCCCCTTGATTATGCTTATCGCTTATGGTCATTTAATTGCTTCCGCGACCAAAGATGTGTAATGATACGCTATGAGGCTTGTTTGGGGTTCCTTCGGGTTCCCCATTCGCCGGTCACATCTAGGCCCTAGGCTTGGGTCGTGACAAACACGTTATGTTTTGTCAAACTAAGATTCTTATAGATGAAACGTACTGAAGGTTATGATGATCGGTGAAGATCTCACAAGGAACCCCATGCAGATAATGCCTTCAAATCTTTAACACGAGATTACCACCGCCTACTGTATGTCATGAAGAGGTAGTTCCTCTAGTGAATATTTAACTTTCCGGAAGCATATACAATAACTCTGCCCTACTGCATTAACACACAACCCAAACCAATATCATAGGCATAATAATAGACTATAAACCCATGACCCTTAATAGGAAGAGTCATAATGGGAGATGAAGGGAACAAGGCCTAAACTTTAGAAAGATCGCTTCACACTCATCAGACTATTGGAAAAAGGTATTCTTCTGAGTCAATCTACTCAATGGAACTGCGATCAAAGAAAACCCCTCTATATACCATCTATAGTAACTTGTCAATCCGACGATGCTGTGAACCTCAGTAAGAGTAGTAGACCTAGTTCAATTACAAACTGCCCCTATCTTCACTATATCTACCATAATCCCATCCTTTGAAACCACGTGCTAAAAGAATTTCATAGACTCAAACAAACACTCACACTTAGAGGACTTGGCATACAACTGTTGATCCCATAAAGTTTGAAGCACGACTTTAAAATATTGCTCATGATGCCCTTTACTCCTCTAGTATATATAATTTTGGGAGGATTATTTAACATGGAAAAAATGTGAGTTCAGAAAACTCAAGTCTATAACTATGTGCCACTGTAGGATTTGAGCACACCACTAGTCGGTAAACTCCTTTAGCTTAATAGGATCATTTAATGGATCCACATCATACAAACAGGTTCTATACCAGGCAAGGTATATGGAAGTCCTCCCAACTAGGATTGTATGTTTGACAACATAAACTCACATGGTATATGTCAGTTGTAAGAAACTCCCCAGTAAACTATTAATTCTATACACTTGAATTATCATCATGATTTTTCAAATATGATGGCTTAAATCTAATTTCAGTTCAGGACTACAGAAAAAGATTTACCTTTATATATTTGAAAGCAGATTTTCAAAGAATATTTATACACTACTGTTAAGATTTTTAAAATTTTATTTTATTTTGAAAGCTTAATCTGTTCTTATTACATGTTGACACCCAAAATAGTCATATTTAGTGCCACCTTATATACTTAATACATACCACGATTGACCGCATACGTTTCTATTTGCTGCATGCCTACATCCTATAATTAACATTCCACCCACTCCACTAAATTATACTAGAAAACCGTATAATACCAAATAATCCATCACAGTCAAGTAACATACAACTAAGTGCACATTAGCTAGGTTGATACATGTATTATGATAATTGGTAGTGAGGTTGAACATATCAAAGGAAACAAATACTAGAATAGAAAATTAGCCAAACATATGAAAATTTAAGTGAGACCAAAAATTAAGAAAGAAACCAAAAGTAAAGCTCGATATATGTACAGTTGCTCGAAATAGACATAGTTCAATTAGATGCGAAGGAGAACACTAAAAGATTCCTATTCCAAATTGATAAGTGAGCCATTGAAGGGGGGAAAGTACTTAATTTTGTCTATGTTGAAATTTGAGGCTAAGACGTCATGATTCTCAACTCACTTTGTTAACCACACCCTTGTATGCTTTAATTATTCTTGTTATCGGACGAATTTTTTTTCGTTTTAAGCTAATTTTAGGTGCTATACTGTCAAACTAATCGAAGTACTAATTTTATATTTCATTTTAAAAAAAGACCAGATTAAAAGACACAATTTTGAACTTGGGAATCAAATAACAATAAAACAAATAATCGTTTTCCCCCTTTAACTTGCAAAATTAGATACTCTTTTCCAGATATTTAGTGATAATTTCTTATACGTAGAGTACCTTTCATTTTTTTAATTAATTTTTCCATATATTTTTTTAATCTGGCCAAAAATTCGGGGCTAATAGCCGCTTATTTAATAATATACGTAGGTGGAAAATATATTTATAGAAAGTATTTAGTGTTCTCGCTAATTTATTCTATATGACACTGTATTTAAGAAATTATGTTTTTGAAATTTTGTGATTTTAAGTGTACATGATATTTTTAAAGCTATAAAAGCATATTATTTTAAATAAAGTAGGAAGTTTAAAAATAAATTATTTTCAAATATAAAAATGTGGCACGTACTTTATAACATAAAACCAAACTTATATAAATAAAGTAAGAAGTTCATAAATAAATTATTTTCAAATATAAAAATGTATTTCTTGAAATATGGAGAAATTTAGAAAGACCAAACAAATTAGAATAATAATTTTGAAATTTCACATCATAAAATCTCATTAGAAGATAGAGAAATTATCGATAACGAAGAAAAGTCTAGTGAAGCGAGATGAAGGTTTTAGTGATGAATCTAAATTTAAAAAGATCAAAATATATTAGAACAACAATTGAATTTCCTATTGTAGTTGCAGATCTCACTTCATAAAATTTTATCAAAAAATAGAGAAATCACTGGTGACGAAGAAGAGTCTGATGAAGCGAGAGAAAGAGTCTGATAAAGCGAGATGAAGAATTCGATGAAGAGAAAACCCTTAGCCCATGGTGATGTTAAATAGAGAGAATTTGACGGAAGTTTCCAGAGGAAATGAAAAATAAATGAAAACTATTAAGATTTTATGTATTTGAGTTTACTTTTATATTTTAAATACTGTTATTGTATTTATGTTTTAAAATATTTAATATTAATAATTTTCACATTAATGTTGACACGATTGGAAACTAATATAATCATAATTAATGTCAATATGAAAAGGGCTCAGTATAATTAATATAGTACCAATGTTGTGTTGACACAATTCATCCTTTCTTTATTCACATAATTGTCATCCATTTTCAATAAAGTTGACAAAACAATCTCACTCTAGCACATAGGGCTTTCTAAATTTTATGCCTATCATTAACTAAGTATAGAATAAAAATAAGTAATATGCAACACATTTAATTTGTAAACTTACCATTTGATGACCTCTCTTTACATTGCTTTTTCTACCATCGATATGCGATCGATTTCTTGCATTTTGTGCACTTTGTGTCTGTAATAGACAAACATCAATTCAATCATATATGTAGAATATATCTCAATATGAACAAAAAAATAGCAGAATTGGACAAAAAACTGTAGAAATTGTGCACCAACTTTACATAAAAAATTTCAGCAAAATAAATAAAAAATTAGACACAAAACTACAGTAAAAATGGACCAAAGCTGTATCAAAATTGGATTTAAAATATTGTAGCAAAACTAGATTAAAAAATAGACAAAAACAATAACAAATTTGGACAACCAACTACTTTTGACCTTTCCTTTTTTATATCTTTCTCTTTTCATTGTTCGGTTCGATAGAATTGTATAGAATCTTCTCTTAGCTTTCTATTTTCATAGATATGAAGACTACAAAACATCTATCAAAGATCAAGGTTATTTTAAGATGTAGAAGTAGTGAATGACTTAAGTAAGTGGTAGATATGAGATTGAGGGGCGTAGGAGTAGCGTCTCATCAATCAGAGGAAAGAACAAGACCACCTTTGAAAATAAAAAGGAACTCTCTAGGCTTGAACTACAATGAACCCTCAAATGGCCTATCTAATATTAGTAGGGATCCTCAGTGGTGGTGACACTTTCACTTTCAACGAACTAATACTAGTATTGTATGCTCATACTGAGAAATAGACTCCTAGATCTGAGATCTGAGAGGTTGCTTCGAAAAAATTATTTCTTTCTCATCCAATTAGAGGGATGTAGACATTGATGTTCAAGATAGTTACCGGATACATTAATGGTGAAAAAGGGTTGAAATTTATACTCTAATGGTGGATTTATTCAAAAATCATCGATGTATGTAGTTGGTGTAGAAGAGAAGGCCTGAAATGTGAAAGGTTAGGGTTCTTCCGGGAAGGACAAATCAGGCCTCTAGTGATCCTTATCTTACCACGCCACACAAAGATTCATCCACTCCATCGATCTAGAATATTTTTATAGAATCGTAACAAAGCTTATGAGTTTGATCCAAATCATAACAGAGCCAAAGCAAAAAAATTGATAATCACGAAAACTTAATTAGTAAAAATATCTCAAAATACATAGAAATTTAAACAATACAACATAGGTGGGGGTGAGAAAGAAAGAAAATTTTCTTTCCCTAAATTGTTTCAAAATTTTGCACAAACAAAAATCATAAAAAAAAACTAATTGAATATTGAACAAAAATTGACTTGTAAATCATGGGTAGCAAAGATTTGTTACCTAAACAAAGTGAATCTACCATTTCCGCTACTATTCAAGCTAGGAACGTCGAAGTAGTCGAATTTTCCTTGAGTGAAGAAGCAATTTTGGGTGAAACAATGATTTTGGGTGAAGAATAGCGATGCGGCGCTTCTGGGTGAAGCCAAATAAGAGATAAATGATTTCTTATAATATAGGGTTTTGGCAGAATGAAGGGATAGTAATTAAAAACAAAAAAAAAAGAGGGGGTAAAATTTAAATACCCACCTATTTTGCGTACGATATTCTAGGCCCACAATATTTTACATCAATTTCTTATACATAGAGAACCTTTCATTTTTTATTAATTTTATCATAATTTTTAAAATCATGGCTAAAAGCGCTTTTTGATCGTTAGATGAGAAATCTATCTACTAAAAATATGTATATTCTATTAATTTATTTTATGTGGCACCGTGTTTATGAATTTAACTTTTGAAACTTTGTAATTTTAAGTATAGTATGATATTTTAAAACAAAAAGCATATTATTGTAAATAAAGTCAGAAATTAAAAAATAAATTATTTTTAAATATAAAAATGTGTCACTTTTTTTTAGAGAACTACAAAAAATGGAATATTAAGAAACAATTAAAATTTACATTCAATTTTTTAAAATATAGACGGTCGGTCAGTTTGTAGTCAAGACAGACCAGAAGGCTCTCAAGCTCTTATTGGAAAGCTTCATATTGAATCACAAATGAAATGGATAGCCAAACTAATGCAATTTAACTTTATTATAGAGAACAAAAAGGGGAAGGAAAACACAGTGGTTAATGCTTGTAATGTCCCATTTCTTGTGAATGTTTTTTTATTATGAAATGACCATTTTACCCTTTCTCTTAGTGTTTCATGCTTAGTTTGTATTGTAGGAATGGTTCGTATGATCCCCGATGTGATCGGGTGTGCTTTTAGTGATTTTACCCTTTTGAGTTGAGAATTCTTTGTAGGGTTGACTTTGGTCAAAATTTTGAGTTTCGAGCGTCGGATGGGGATTCCATCACGTTCAGAACATTGAGTCTAAGCTAGTATGATGGTTGGTCAAGTTTTCAAAGCCTTAGTTTGAGTTTTCATTGTTTGGGTGAGAAGTTGAGTTTTTAGCCTTAAGAGTGGTCCGAGAGGGTAATTCTGTCATTTGACTTATTTTTAGAAATCCGACGATTTCATTGAGTCCGGACTGTCGAATTTAGTAGGGTAGCATGTCTAGTTTATTTTTATTGGCCTTCGAACGATTTTCGAGGGTCCATTTGGGGGCAATTTTCCTTGTGTTGAGTTGCTGGTTTGCAGTTTCCGGTGCAGGTCATTTTTATCTTCACGATCGCGGACCTTATGATTGCGATGTGTCTAATTTGTGGCCTTTGCGATCGCGGCCCATGTTTTCACAATCATGATCAACCTTCTCTTTTCTTAGCCATCGCGATCGCGAACAGGGGCATCGCGATCGAGACGTTTTATTCCATTCCCTTCACGATCACAAGAGTTAGTGGCTCGAAATCGCGATGACCAATTTCACCTGGACAAAACCTACATTCAAAATTTTTCCCATTTCTTCCATTTTCACTCGTTTGGGAGGTTCGAAGAAGAGATTTTTGAGGGGTTTCTGGAGTAAATTCATTTGGGTAAGTGCCTTTATCTATTCTTTATCAATTCCTTCAATTTTTATCTTCCAAAAACTATTTTAAATCTTGATTTCAATGTGGGTTTGGGATTTTTCTCCCAAAGTTGAATAAATAGTAAAATCATATTTTGGAACTCGTTTCTTTTTTGTTTTTAATGGGGTTTTCAACTACAAACTCCTCTTAACTTATAGAACTTGATTTTCAACTCAAAATCTGATTTTTACCCTTTCAACTTCCGAAGTGATTTTTACACAATTTTACCCCCGAATTCTAATCCTATCAATATGGGTATCATTGGGCTCCTTTTGATGAACTCTATTCATTATTGATAGTTGGGGATCGTTTCGAAGATCGTTTGGTTGAAAATTTGCTCTGGCAGAGTTGTTCGAGTGAAGTTTTGGCTTTCAAGTTAAGTTTGACTATCCCTTTTTTAGACAGAGATGAGTAATTAATCTGTTCTTAGGAAGTCAACTATGAAATGAGTTGTAGTATGAATTGTAGAGGTTGGTAAGTGTTGGCCTTCTTGTTTAGTTTGTGTGATGCGTATTTGTGATGCTTATTCTATGTGGAGGATTGTATGATACTCTTGGTTTTTGCTGAAAACTTGTCATATTTGAGTAATTGCCCGAGAGAGGAGTTGTGTGGTCTATCTTTACCCTTGTCATTGAGATGCCCAAGTTAGGGGCTTGAGTTGATATTTGAACATATTAAATGAAGGAAAATGCTTTCTAAGTGGTAAAAAATGATTTCAAATGGATACCTCCACTATCCTAATCATTTGAGGACGTGTTTCATAACTTGTTGAGTTTGAAAACTCTATGCTATTCAAAATTCTTGATGAACTTACTATGCCTTTGTGTGGTATATTTTGTGATGCATTTATCCTCATTCAACATAACATTGTTCATGGGAATATGAGAAAGTGGAGAAATACTATCTTTTTGAGAAAGAAAATATGACACCTTACTTATATCCATGACCACAAGCTAGGTGGCAAGTTGATGAGATATTGAGATTATTAGATTGGTATATGGATAGTGAGTCCCCCATGAGTCCTTTTTTGGAAGCGGAAGATAAAGCTCAGCAAGGTGTATACGACAGGTTGTGTGACGTCCTTGGTACCACCACATCATTTCATCATTCGTTACATTGCATTTGTCCAGCTTTGTTGTGTTGTGTGACTTGTTTACCTGTATCCTTTTGTGTTTACTTTATTCGCGTTGTTATTATATAAATTAGTTTCACCGATGCCAGAATGGGACTTTTCTACGTACAGATGGAAGCATTTCTTAGTTTATTTCTTAAGTCTTATTAGTTGTTTATACTCAGTCGGTCTAACCTACTGATTACTTGTGGATTGTACCCACCCCCTACTTATTATCCTTTTCTTTTAGATCATAGTCAGGGTGATCTTCAAAGCGGCTGATCAGATGTAGCGATTCTTCTTTTCATATTTATGGTGAGATCCTGCTTTTCGTACTGCCATTGGTCTCCATCTATCATTACAATCTATAATTCCTTTCGAAGACTTGAGATGTATTTTAGAATCTAGAAATGTATTAGATGCTCTTTATAGTTATGCTACTAGGTTTTGAGAATTTCTTATTTTCTTTTCAGTTGTGGCCTGACTTCCCTTTGGAAGTCTCGTATGTGTTATTATTTTGGCTTACACACCAATTTTGGGGTCTCGAGGTGTGTGCCATCATGACCTAGGCTTTTGGATCGTGACTAATTGGTATCAGAGCACTAGGTTCACCAGTTCCATAAGGTAAAGAGCATGGTGTCTAGTAACCTCTTGTGGATCGGTACATAGACGTCCGTACTTATCTTCGAGAGGCTACAAGATACCTAGTAGGAGAAATTCCTTTCCTTTAAATCCTTTTGTGCAAATTATTCATATCAAGTATTGCATACCTCTAATCTATTCTCTCTCCATAGATGGCGAGGACTAGAGCCAGTACCTCTGAGGGCGAGGCTATACTTGCTGCCTGAGCCCCAGTTTATGGGTGAGGTAGGGACACAATGGAGTTAGGGTTGTGGTCCAACGACAGGAGCAACACCTACTCGAGGACAAGCTAGAGAGGCATCGCCTGAGCCCGTTTATGAGCATGATGATATTATTGAGTAGCAAACTGAGGAGAAGAGACCAGCTCAGCCTCCTGTGGTTCCCGAAAACACTCAGAAGCTTCAAGAGTTGATTATCAAGTTATTGTCTAGGTTTGATAGGGCCGCTACTTCTGGTGTCCGTCTAGGTACTGTAGGTTCTCCTATTATAGTTAGTGCTTCACCGCCAGTTCAGGGGCATATTTTGGGATTTCAAACTCATGGTTATGCTTCAGTACATTCTTTGGCACCTCCGAGATTTGCAGCTCCACCTATTTCTACTAGTGCAACCATGTTTGTTACCGAGCAAAAGAGTTTTGAGAGATTTGTTAGATTGGCCCCTCCCAAGTTTAATGGTACATCTAGAGAGAAGGCTTATGACTTCTTGACTGAGTTCTAGGATAGGTTGTTCAACCTAGGTATCTTAGAGGCTCATGTGATGTCTTACACCTTTTATCAGATTTTAGGAGTGGCCAAGGAGTGGTGGAGATCAGTTCTTGCTTGTAGGCCCATTGGTTCTCCTGGTATGGGTTGGGAGAATTTTACTTAGGTGTTCCTTGATAGGTTTGTACCCTATAGCCTTCGAGATAAGCACAGGGACAAGTTTGATAGATTGTAGCAGTGCTCCGTATAAGATTCTGAGTATGAGACTTGTTTCCATGAGTCGTCCTATTATGTCATGCTGAGTATTCCCATAGAGTTTGAGCGGATCCCTAAGTTGGTAACGGGGTTCACTCATTATCTCTAGGAGGCCACAATTTCTCTTGTACTATCAGGTGGTACATTCTAGAGTATTATTGATCATGCCAGGATGATTTTCAGGGTTCATAGGGTTGTTAGGGTATCTAGTGCAGGCCACTATTCAGAGAATAGATGGTGTTAGTGGATCCATACCTAGCCAGACTGATCAGGGTATGCATAGTGGATCCTCAGGTTAGGGAGGGCATGTAGGCTGTTCTAGATAACCTCAGTGGGGTTCAGGTCCTCATGGTTGTTTTGTTTGTGAGGAGTTTGGGCACAAGGCAAAATACTGCCCCAAACGTGCTTCTTCAACTGTTAAGTCAGGATCATAGGCTACTTGTTCTATACCGGCTACAACGGCACGAGCTACTTCACAGAGTGCTAAAGGTAGTACCAAGGGTGCCAAGGGTTGAGCTCGAGTCAGTGCTTGTGGTGGCTCTCAAACTAGTGGTGACCATAGGCAGCTCTATGCTTTACCGGGTAGGTCAGAGGCAGAGGCTTCAGATGCACTGATCAAATGTACTGTTCTAGTATGTCATCATTCGGCTACAGTATTATTTGATCTCGGGTCGACCTATTCTTATGTGTCTACTTATTTTGCTACAGGTATTGATCTTGTATGTGAGTCCCTTGTTGTGTCTATTAGTGTCTTTACCCTAGTAAGCGATTCCTTAGTGATGGATCAGGTGTACCAGGGGTGTGTAGTGACATTTTTTGATAGTGAGACTCAGCAAACCTGATTTTACTTGATATGCTTTACTTTGATGTGATAGTGGGCATGGATTGGTTATCTCCTTATCATGCAATCTTAGATTGTTATGCTAAGGCTGTGACTTTAGCTTACCCTGATTTACCTTGATTGGTGTGGAAGGGTGCTCCGACTTCATATCCGAAGGGAGTAATATCTTTTCTTCATGCCCATCATATGATGGAGAAGGAGTGCTTATCTTATTTGGCCTATATTCATGATCTTACCAAGGATCCATCCCCTTTAGAGACCACGAGAGTGGTGAGATATTCATGGATGTATTTCCTACAGATTTACTAGGTGTTCCTCCAGAATGTGATATTGATTTTGTGATTGACTTGGAGCCGAGCACCAAGCCCATTTCTATCTCTCCTTACCGGATGGCTCCGACGGAGTTGGAGGAATTGAAGGGTCAATTGGAGGACTTGTTGTAGAAAGGGCTTATTCACCGTGGAGAGCACCGGTCTTATTTGTGAAGAACAAAGATGGTAGTATGATGATGTGTATTGATTATCAATAGTTGAACAAGGCTACGATAAAGAATAAGTATCCTCTTCCCCACATTGATGACTCGTTTGATGAGCTTCATGGTGCATCGGTATTCTCCAAGATTGACTTGAAGTTACACTGCCATTAGTTGAGAGTTCGGGATTCCGATATCTGAATACTGCTTTCAGGACTCGTTATGGGCATTATTAGTTCGTAGTCATGTCCTTTGGACTGACTAATGCTCTATCCGCGTTTATAGAGTTGATGAACCAGGTATTTTGGCCTTATTTGGATTCCTTTGTGATTGTGTTTATTAATGATATCTTGGTTTATTCCAAGAATGAGGCCGATCATGTTCGTCACTTGAGGACCGTACTTTAGAAATAAGAGAGGAGAAATTGTATGAAAAATTATCCAAGTGCTAGTTTTGGCTTGAGTCTGTGGCTTTCTTGGGTCATGTGGTGACCAGGGAAGATATTATGGTTGATCCAGCCAAGGTTACGGCAGTTCACGATTGGGCGAGACCTACTTCCCCTATCGAGATTCAGAGTTTCATTGGATTAGTGGGCTATTATCATCGGTGTGTTTAGAGTTTCTCATCTATTGCAGCTCCGTTGACTAAGTTGACTCAGAAGAATGTGGTATTTCTATGGACTGATGAGTGCGAGATGAGCTTTCAAAAGCTCAATGAGTTATTGTACTCAACACCCATCCTAGCACTACCCGAGGAGAGTGTGGCATTTGTGGGATTCTATGATACTTCAAGTGTTGGTCTAGGTGGTGTATTGATGCAAAAGGGGAGATTCATAGCCTATGCTTCTCGGCACTTGAAGGTACATGAGAAGAATTACCCTACTCATGATTTAGAGTTAACGGCACAGGTCTTCATCTTGAAGTTATGGAGGCATTAGCTCTATGGTGTGCATTGTGAGATCTTTACCGATCATAGTAGCCTTAAGTATATCTTTTCTCAGCCGAATCTGAACATGAGGCAGTGTAGATGGTTGGAGTTGTTGAAGGACTATGACATCACCATTCTTTATCAACCGGGCAAGTCAAACGTGGTGGCAGATGCTTTTAGTTGGAAGGCACCTAATATGGGTAGCTTAGCCTTTCAGAAGGTGGAGGAGGGACCTTTGGCTTTATAGGCTCAGTCGTTGTCTAAACAGTTGGTTCGACTTGATATTTCTACACCTACCATGTTTTAGCCTTCGCTGAGGCTTGGTCTACATTGATGGATCAGTTTCGTGCCCACTAGTTTAAGGATGGCAAGTTGAGAGCGATTCGAGACAAAGTATTGAGAGGTGAAACTAAGTCGGCTTCTCTTAATCCTAAGGGAGTTTTGACGATTTGTGGCCACATTTGTGTTCCTAAAGTTTGTGGCTGGCTGCGTATGATATTGGAGGAGGCTCATTGTTCAAAATACTCTATTCACCCAGGGGCAACCCAAATTTATCATGATTAGAAGCAATACTATTGGTGGTGTGGTATGAAGAGAGATACTGTAGACTTTGTGGCCAAGTATTTGAGCTGTCAGCAAGTGAAGTATGAGCATCATAGACCGGTGGTACGATACAAAGGATGCCCATTCCATAATGGAGCGCATTACTATGGACTTTGTGATTGGATTACCTTGGACTTTGGGTAAGTTTGATTCTGTTTGGGTTATTGTGGACCGGTTGATTAAGTCAGCTCATTTTATTTTGGTGAACACTAACTATAATGCCGAGCTGTTGGCTAGGATCTACATTCGGGAGATTGTACTATTGCATGGAGTGCTCATTTCTACTGTATTTGATAGAGGTGCACATCTCATCTCTCATTTTTGGAGTTCTATGCAAGAGCAGATGGGTACTAAGCTTGAGTTGAGTACCGCCTTCCATCCATAGACCGATGGTCAGTCTGAGTGGACTATTTAGGTGCTTGAGAATATTCTTCGGGCTTGTGTCATAAACTTTGGTAGTTATTGGTACCAATCCCTACCTCTTGTGAAGTTTTCTTATAACAACAGTTACCATTCTAGCATTCAGATGGCACCGTTTGAAGCTTTGTAGGGAGGAGGTGTAGGTCTCCCGTTGGATGGTTTGATTCATTTAGAGTTCGATCGTCGGGCACTAATTTATTGAGAGACTCCATGGATAGAGTGAAGTTGATTCAGCAGCGCCTTGTGACCGCACAGAGTAGGCATAAGAGCTATGCAAATAGGCGTGTCCGGGATGTGTCCATTGCTATTTCTGAACGGGTTTTGCTTAAGGTGTCACACACCAATGGTGTGATGAGATTTGGAAAGAAAGAGAAGCTCAGTCCGTGGTTCATTGGACCTTTTGAGATTTTGGAGAAGTGTGGAGAGGTAGCCTATAGGTTGGCCTTGCCTCCGAGCCTTTCAACGGTCCACCCCATTTTTCATGTCTCAATGCTTAAGATATATTGTCATGATTATTATTATGTGATTAAGTGGGATTTAGTTGATTTGGATCAAAATATGTCCTTTGAGGAGGAGCCGATTGCTATCTTGAATAGGCGGACTAGACAATTGAGATCCAAGCATATTAACTCACTGAAGGTGCAATGGAGGCACAGAGTGGTTGAGAAGGTGACGTGGGAGGTGAAGTCTTACATGTGTCATAGATACCCTCAGTTTTTTGCTCTTTCAGGTACCTTATTTTTCTTTTCGTTCAAGAACGAACACGTGTTTTAGGGGTGAATAGTGTGTAATATCTCATTTCTTGTGAATTCATTTTAATGATGAAATGACCATTTTCCCCTTCCCCTTAGCATTTCATGCTTAGTTTGTGTTGTGGGAATGGTTGGTATGGTCCCCGATGCAATTGAGTGTGTTCGGTGATTTGACCCTTTAGAGTTGAGAATTCTTGTTAGGGTTGACTTTGGTTAACTATTTGAGTTCTGAGCATCAGATGGGGATTCCCTCAGTTCCATCGTGTCCAGAACATCAAGTTTGAGCAAGTAAGGTGGTTGGTCAAGTTTTCGAGGCCTTAGTTTGAGTTTTGAGTATTTGGGTAAGAAGTTGAGTTTTAAGCCGTAAGAGTGGTCCGGGAGGATAATTCGATCATTTGACCTCTTTTGGAAAATCTGACGATTCCATTGAGTTTGGAATGTCAAATTTAGTGCGATAGCATGTCCAGTTTATTTTTGTCTGACTCCAAAGAATTTCTAAGGATCCATTCGGGGGTAGTTTTCCTTGGGTTGAGCTGCTGGCTTTCAGTTTCTGGTGCAAGTCATTTTAACCTTCGTGATCACGGCCTTTAGGCTTGTGATCACGTTGTGTTTGATTCGTGACCTTCGCAATCGCAGCCCATTAGTTCGCGATCGTGATGTACCTTCTTTTCTTAGCCTTCATGATCACGGACAGAGGTCTCGCTATCGCAGCATGCCATTTTGTGCCCTTCGCGATTGCGAGAGTTAAAAGGCTCGTGATCGTGATGACCAATTTCACCTAGACAAAACCTTAATTCAGGATTTTCCCATTTTCTTCATTTTCACTCGTTTGGGAGCTTAGGAGAAGAGATTTTTGAGTGGTTTCGTGAGGAAATTCATTTGGGTAAGTGCCTTTATCTATTCTTTATCAATTCCTTCAATTTTTATCTTCCAAAAACTCTTTTAAATCTTTATTTCAATGTGGTTTTGGGGTTTTTTTTCCAAAAATTGAAAAAATAGTAAAATCATGTTTTGGAACTCGTTTGTTGCTTGCTTTAATGGTTGTTTCAACCACGAAATCCTCTTGACCCGTAGAATTTTATTTTCAACTAAAATTTCATTTTTGACCCTTTCAATTTTTGAAGTGATTTTTGAACTAATTTACCCCCGGTTTCTAATCCTATTAATATGGGTATCATTGGGCTCTTTTTGATGAACTCTATCCATTCTTGATAGTTGAGAATATTTAGGTGATCGTGTGGTTGAGGATTTTCTCTGATAGAGTTGTTCGGGTGAAGTTTCAGCCTTCGAGGTAGTTTTGGCCATCCTTATTTTAGATTGAGATACGTAATTAATCTGTTCATGAGAAGTCATATGTGAAATGAGTTGTAGTATGAATTGTAGATGTTGGTAAGTGTTGATCTTCTTATTTAGTCCGTGTGATGCCTATATGTGATTCTTAGCTTGTATGGAGGCTCGTATGATACTTTTAATTTTTGCTGAAAACCTGTGATATTTGAGTAATTGCCCGAGAGAGGGGCTGTGTGGTCTATCTTTACGCTTGCCATTGAGATATTCTAGTTAAGGCTTGAACCTATATTTGAACATCTTAAATGAAAGAAAAGTTTTGTAAGTGGTAAAGAATGATTTCAAATGGATTCCTTCACTATCCCTATCATTTGAGGACATGTTTCATGACTTGTTGAGTTTGAGAATTTTATTGTATTCAAAACCATTGATGAACTTATTATGCCTTTGTGTCGTATGTGTTGTATTGCATTCATCCTCATTCAGCATAACATTGTTCATGGGACTATGAAAAAGTGGAGAGATACTATCTTTTTGAGAAAGAAAACTTGACACCTTACTTATATTCTTAACCACGAGCTAGGTGGCAAGTTGATGAGATATTGAGATTATGAGATTGGTATATGGACTGCGTCCCAATAGGTCCTTGTCTAGAACCTAAAGCTCGGCAAGGTGTATACGACAAGTTGTGCGACAACCTTGGTACCACCACATCATTTCATCATTCATTACATTGCATTTGGCCAGATTTGTTGTGTTGTGTGACTTGTTTATTTGTATCCCTTTGTGTTTACTTTATTCATACCGTTTTTATATGAATTGGCGGCACTAATGCCGGAATGAGACTTTTCTGCGTGCAGGTGGAAGTGTTTCTTAGTTTGTTTCTTAAGTCTTATTAGTTGATTATACTACATCTGTCTAACCTATTGAGTACATGTGGATTGTACTCACCCCCTACTTCAGTTATCCTTTTGATGCAGATCCTAGTAAGGGTGATCTTCGTAGAAGCTGATCGGATCTAGTGATTCTTATTTTCGGAGTTATGGTGAGATCCTGCTTTCTGTATCGATATTGGTCTCCATTTATCATTTGCAGTCTTTAATTTCGTTTCGAAGACTTGAGATGTATTCCAGAATCTAGAAATGTATTAGATGCTCTTTATACTTATGCTACCAGGTTTTGGGAATTTCTTGTTATTTTCTTTTTGGTTGCGGCCTGACTTCCCTTTGGAAGTCTAGTATGTGTTATTCTTTCTGCTTACACACCAATTTTGGGGTCTCGGGGTGTGCGCTATCATGACCTCAGATTTTGAGTCGTGACTAATTGGTGTCAGAAGCAATCAAGAAACTAGACATATGATCATGATAGAACACATGAACTTATTGAAATTTTATTTCAATACTTAAGTGGGCAAATATTATGAAAAAAAACTCATTATTTTTCAAGGCATAAAGGAGCTCTATATATAGATAAAACTGAATTTCTTTCATTAAAACCAAGATTTTGAGTCCTGATTAAGTATGGTCACAACAAGGACCACATAATTAGTTAATGACCATAATAAGTTACAAATCATTTTATTAGAAATTCGTAATTACACTCATGCATTTATATTTCTAAATTTCCGAGTAAACACTTATATAACTCTCTATCTTAAAATTATAAATATTAATCAATAAATTAATTTACTTTGTAAAAGGGATGTTTCCTCGATCCCTAGCTACCAAACACTCCCTCAATGACATTGTATTTTCCCTTCTATTTAAAATCTCATATTTTGGCTTAGTAAGCTCACAAAATTAAACAAAATCTAATACTCCACAAACTAAAAATAAAGAAAGAGCAAAACTAAACCAAGCCCATCCCTCATCCCTTTAACCTTCATTACTAAATAAGCAATGGATTCTAGTCAAGATTTTTGTATTAAGAGTGATGATCAAAAACTAGATGATCCTTTGTGTCTGAACATAGCAGCAAATTGTAACGCCTCAGCTTAAGACAAGAAGTCCCACATTGGCAAACGCAGGAGAGATGTTGGGTATATAAGTAAGCAGGTTTTACCAACTTGTAACGCGTTTTAATGTCGCGGGGGCCTAGGCCTAGAGCGGACAATATCACTAGTTGGCTGGGCTGTTACAAATGGTACCAGAGCCACTCAAAGGTTGCCACCATGATGAAGTCAAGAGAATGGTGGACGAGTTTAGGAAGCCGGTGGTTCTACTAGGTGGTGGTGAGATGCTAACGATAGGTCACGTGGCTGCCATAGCCACCTGGTCGGGCATGGAGCTGGCGAAGGTGGAGCTATCAGAAGCAGCGAAGGCTGGCATCAAGGCGAGCAGTGATTGGATCATTGAAGGCATGAATAAAGGGACTGATAGTAATGGTATTACCATAGGTTTTTGTGCAACATTACATAGGAGGACCAAACATGGTGCAGCTCTACAGAAGGAGCTAATAAGGTAATACAAAATAGTTATTTTCTCCTATCCTATTCTAGGGATTGATAGTAATGGTATTACCATAGGTTTTGGTGCAGCATCACATAGGAGGACCAAACATGGTGCAGCTCTACAGAAGCAGCTAATAAGGTAATACAAAATAGTTATTTTCTCCTATCCTATTCTAGGGACTCACAGTAATGGTATTACCATAGGTTTTGGTGCAACATCACATAGGAGGACCAAACATGGTGCAACTCTACAGAAGGAGCTAATAAGGTAATACAAAATAGTTCTTCTCTCCAATCCTATTCTTTTTAATACTATATGTTTCTTGGGCTTCTCATCCGTTGTCCAATACACGCATTAGAGCGTGATTAATCTGAATTCGCACCGCGTAAGGCTCCATTTATGAAAAATCACTCTCTACCAAGGATTTTCCATATTCAAAGCTCGAACTCGAACCCTCTATTTAAAAGAGGAGCAACCCCATCCAGTAGTTTTTAATCTGTTAAAAAAGGACCATTTTCTTGAAATTTCAAAATGATTTCATTTAAATTTCTTATTTTATCGTTATTAATAAACATTTAAATGATCATAGTTTTTAATATAAAATGAGAAACAATTTAATTTAGACTTCTCAAATGTAGTGAAAATCATAACTATTTTTTTTTTTTTAAAAATAACAAATTGTAAAAGTATAATTGGCGCAATGGTAGGAATCTGAAGATTGAAACAGTCTAATTCAAATCACTACTATAAAAAAGTTGAAATTATCTATTCGTCACTAATCGATTGCTGAATAGCTCATAGCAAACCAGATTTATAAGTAATTCTCCTTTGAATAGGATTAGAAACAAATATTAATGTTTAGCTAAAGAGTATATATATGGCTTTTTTTTTGAAGTGGTGAAAGAATATTTTGGTCCTTCAACTTTTTAGTTTTTTTTTTGCAACCAACAATCTAGTTATATTAATGATAAACAGTTTCAAAGAGTTAAATGATACGATAGCATCAATTACAATCCAACTAGGGAAAGCAGAAAATCAAGCAATTTATGTAATAACGATATAGAAAACCTTGTCAAATAGTGTACTACTCCCCCATGTAACAATAGTTGTCCACTATACTAAAAATAGTTGTCCAACAATACTTGTACAATTTAAAAAATCAAGAGATAATTTACCTTTGTGTCTATTTTACTCTTGCTATTAAATACTATTTATCATCTAACACATTTCTCAAAGCATTAAATTTAATAAAGTCAAATGGTACTATAGTAATATTACCCATATTATTTATTGTTTCTTAAGGGGTGTGCCAAATCAATAGTGGACAACTATTTTTTTTTATGACACGGGAAACCTGCAGCCGCTACCCTTTGGGTGTGCACAGGGTAAAACCCCCGCTCCTTTGCAATAGCTCGCAAACCACATAGGAGAGGTAACCCGCACCAGGCTCGACCCAGAAGGCAAACCCCTTGCTTTCAAATATGTTCACAAGTAGTCTCTATCTCCTATGAAACTATAAATCTCCTTGTAATATTATACCCACTAGAGATTTTTCGCATTTGATCTCAACTACTAATATGGAACATAGTTTTGACGCTTTCCACGATCAACTAATTTGATCTTTGTTTTTCCAAGGGTTTTTCCTGTTACGTTAAAGAAATTCAACCATTAACCCACACATGCCTACTTTTACAACAAAAATAAAAATATTGAAAAAAATGAATACTAGTGCCTGAGTAATTTCTCTGAAAGACATTTAGTCCGTATTGTTTTATGGTTGAAGGTTGGTATATAATATGTAAGGGCATAATACATGCATGATGTGTCTTTTAATCTGATCTTAGTTGGTATCAATGTCTCTATTTTTTTGTGTGCACCAGTAGATATTTAAACTTCTAGAAAGTTGAACAAATAGACATGCTTGTCCTACATGGCATAACACATAAGAATTGCTAATAGGAAGCCACGTTGGATGCATATGTCTACTTGCTCAACTTTGTACATGTTTAAATGTCTATCTGTGCACATCAAAAATTGGAGGACATATATGTTAGCTGAGGCTAAGTTAGAAAACACGTTTATATATTATGTCTAAAATGTAATCACAACTCTAAATTTGGAAAAAATGTGACATGAACATTAGGCCTACACTACTCTTTTTCTTATACTTCATATACACTACAACAAAAATAGTTTTTACCGATAATTAATATGCATATTAAGAAATAGCGCTAAAACATTTACTGACATTAGTTAATAATCATGGGATGTAATGTCGCCATAGAATTTAATAATAGTTATAAAGAGTGCAAATTAATTGCCATTAAAAATATATTTAGTGGTAATTATAATATTGTCATTAATTAGTGCTGCTAAAGATCATTTTTGATTTATTAATATTATGGTATTCGTTTTTAGAAGTTGAAGTGGGGGAGAGTATCGTGTCAAGTTTGCAACACTGAGTATAAGTCAAATATTTTCAAAAAAATATAGCTTAATAGAATGGTCAAAATTGGCTACCGGATAAAATTAACACTTTTCTGAGGAATACGTACTGCAAAAGACTTGAAATATTCCAAAATGGCTTTTTACTACTTACAGGAAATTGTTCATCTTAATTTTTTTAGTTTATAAAAATAATACCTTTTTTAGAACTTTTTAATTCTAATTTTGTACATGATATATTCAATTAACACCACTAGATTAAAGAGTAATTTGATATATTCCACATATCTTTAGTTCAAGATTATAAGATTCAAAAATTCTTTAATTTTGTAAACTTCGTACCATACAAACAAATTGAAATAGAAGAATTACATGTTTAGGGGAAACATTTATTCTATCCACATGCATTATTCTGATCGTTTTGATGCATACATAAGAGCATACACGACATTTCTATATTTGATAGGACAAAATATAGGGTAATTAAAGGTTTTGTTAGTGGAAAGAGTAAATTTGTATTGTACGTACAAGTAACGTATTTACTACATGGAAATTCATTTGAGCCAAGTTATTGAATGCCAGAGTCTTTGAAAATGAGATGATGTATAGTCAAACAAAATTGCCACACTCTGCCACGAGATCTACCATGTTGGTGAGAATCAATACTCTACTTTAAGGGTACTCTGGAATAAGATTTGAGATTTTGGAAACTATGACAAAATTTCTCAAGAACGATATCACCCCATGTTTGCCCCTCCACACCTCATGTGGTGACTTGGTACCACTTTCCTATATCGTGGGGCTTATCACAGGTCGACCCAACTCTAAAGCTACTGGACCTAACGGAGAATTGTTCGATGTTGTCGTCCAGGCCTTTCATGAGGTTGGCATTGACACTGGATTCTTTGAGTTGCAACCCAAGGAAGGAATAGCCTTGGTGAATTGTTCTTTATGAGGCTTACATTCTTGTTGTCCTTGTTGAAGTTCTCTCAACAATTTTTGTTGAAGCAATGCACGGACAATGACTACTTGATGGAAGTACTTCCTATGTTAAGGAAATTGATGAAAAGCCTAAGAAAGATCTTTACGTTCTTGAAAATTCTCCACATTCGTTAGGTCGTCAAATAGAGGTCATTAGAGAAGAAACCAAGATGATTGAGAGAGAGATTAACTCTGTTGATGACATTCCTTTGATTGATGTTTCAAGGTACAAGGCTCTACATGGTAGGATTTTCAATGGGATATCAATAGGGGTATCAATGGACAACACTAGGCTAGCACTTGCCTCAATTGGAAAACTTAAATTTGCACAATTTTCTGAGCTTGTCAATGACTATAAAAATAATGGATTTCCTTCAAATCTATCTGGGAGTATGAATCCTAGTTTGGATTATGGTTTCAAAGGTGTTGAAATTGCGATGGCCTCGTACTCTGTTCTGAACTTCAATTTCTTGCCAATCAGTGACTAACCATGTCCAAAGTGCTGAGCAACATAACAAAGTTTTCAATTTCTTAGGCTAAATATCCTCAGAAAAGACATCTGAGGCAGTGGACATTTTAAAACTCATGTCTTCAACTTATCTAGTGACACTTTTTCAAGCCATTGACTTGAGACACTTGGAAGAAAATCTCAAAGACGCGGTGAAGAATGCAGTGTGCCTAGTAAGCCAAAATGGAGAGCTTGATCACCTTTCAAGGTTTTGTGAGAAAGACTTGCTCAAAGTGGTTGATAGAGAATATACTTTTGTGTATGTTGATGACAGTTGTAATGCTAACTATCCATTGATTCAAAAGTTACGGAAAATCTTGATGGATCATGCTTGTGAAAGAAGAAAATCTTAAATAATTCAATTTTCAAAAAAATCAGTGTATTTGAGGAAGAATTGAAACTTGTTTTGTCTAAAGTAATTGAGAGTGCTAGATGCGATTTTGATAATGACTAGTCATACATTCCGAACAAAATTAAAGAATGCAAGTCCTATCCATTGTACAAGTTTGTTAGAGAAGAACTAGAGATTAATTACTTGTCTGATGAGAAAGTTCAATCACTTGGAGAAGAATTTAACAAGGTATTCATATCCATGTATGAAGGTAAGTTGGTAGATCCTTTACTTAGTTTCTTGAAGGAGTGGAATGGTGTTCCTCTTCCCTTTTGCTTTAGGAAAGAAGACCAAAACATATATTGCATAAAAGCCAAAAACATAGTCATTCTATGTGATGACACTCGTCTAATCCCACCAAGACAAGTCAGTATCAAACCAAACAATATGAAAGAAATGCAGTTAGTAAGACAATAGTAGCATAACAGCCAAAAACTTAGTCATTCTAAGATACCCCAAAACTTGGTGTTACGTGTATAAGCCACTAATGTATTAATACATAATTGAAAGATAATACAAGTCTCAAAGTATTTGTTTCTCGAATATAACAAAACATGAAGTAAGGATCAAGAGGGCCCACCGGGATGATAAGCAGCTACCTCTCAACGTATCTTAAGAAAACCTTGGAAATAGATGAAGGAGAAAGGGCATACGGATTCGGGCTCGGAACCTACATAAGTGTAGAAGAAAGGAGTGAGTACCAAACAATATGGTACTCAGCAAATAACTTACTAACCAAGGCAAAACTAAGCTATAATATGATTACTTCTTTTATCCCAACTGAACCGCCTCAACTACTACTAGCATAGAAATCAGCCTAAAAATCACTGTTCAACAACCAACAAGTTTCAAGTATGTCAGTCACAAATATCAAGAATAATTATAAAGTAGATTAATCACAAGTATCAAGTAGATCAATCACAAGTATTAAGTTCATGAAATCACAATAGTCAATTGCTTGCTTGAACCTTTTCCCATCGATTCAATATCACTCGCCGAAACCATTTTCCATTGACTTTATATAGTATCACTTACTGGAATCATTCCCCATCGGCACAGTATCACTAGCCGGAACCATTTCCTTTCGGCTTTACATAATTTCATTTGTCAAAGCCATTTCCCTTCGGTATTATACAATATCACTTGTCGGAACCATTTCCCTTCAGCATAATCATCAAATGTCTCATCACAGTGCACATAAATCAATGCAAATAAGCAATTCCATACCATAAGGAAATGGCAATAACTCAAGCAATTCAAATCCACAAATTTCCATCAAAGCATTTCATCAATCAACAAATTAAGGTCCAAAACAAGGCAATTCACAAAGCACAACTATCAACACGTTGTCTTTTTCATTAATCTCCCTTTTATTAATCAAGATCAATCAAGTGGAATAAAATTGAATCCATAACCTCATTCCCATTACTCCCCAACACACACAATGAAGGGAAATACAAGATTCTACAAGTTTTACAAGGTTTAGAAGATCCCTTGCCTCAATTTAATCAAAAACCAATCCAAGTTTTGAGCCTTCCCTTTCCGATCAATGTCCAAAGCAACACAATCCAAATGATTCACCATGAATAATCTCTTTAAAATCGCCTCCAAGGATTTTACAAAACTCAAAAATGGAGAATGGGGGCTAAACGCGAAATTGCAGGTAAAAAAAGGTCTCATGTATCACAAAAGCGACCTAAAGTTTACTTAAGAGAACCCTGCCTAACTAGCCTCCCTCACTTTCTTGATCAGGGCCTCGCTAATGCAAGGTTCACAAAAGCAAACAACCCATCGAGATCGCGAGGTATTGTAGAACTCATACCTCAATAACAATTCAGCCAACACAAAACAAAACTCGTTCCGAACTCAATGGAACCATCGAAATATGAATCTGAGGAATCCTTGAATCGAAACTCGTGAAAATCACCAAAAGCGAATACGAAGCCTAAAAAGGCTAAGTCAAGCTCGGGACCTCTAAAAATTCAACAAAGACCTCACCTAGGTCTAAAATTATCCTCCAAATCCAATGAAATTTATGGAAATCCATCCGAGCATCCGAACCCTGAATATTGACCAAAGTCAATCCAAAGGCTAAAATATCAAAAATTCCCAACTTAGAACCTCAAAATTTTTAAAAATACTCTAAATTTGAAACCGAAGAGACCAACGTTGACATTACGGGATTGATGGAATTGACAAAATTTCATTTCGATACTCGAAGCTCCAAATTACACCAAAAACCACTTTTCAAAAACTATAGCCTTTCAAAACCCAAAAACTTACATCTCAAAACGTTTTACTCTAAGATCGAAATCAATTTCAAAATCCAATCAGAATGACTCAAGGTTGATATCAGAAGGGGTACAATGGTAATTTTATAAAAATTTCCAAAAATGACCAATTCGATCATTATATTTTCCACCACTAAAAACAATGTTCGTCCTCGAACATAATGTAAAAGATAGTACCGGGAGCCTCGAAAAGCTGAGGATATCTAGCATTCCTATCGAACTCTGTCTCCCAAGTCGCTTCACTAACTGAATAGTGCTTCAATTGAACCTTCACTGAAGCAATATCCTTGGTCCTAAGATTTTGGACCTACCTATCCAAGATGGATATAGGCTCATCCTCAAAGGATAAGTATGGACCCAACATTACTGAATCAAGTGAAAGCACATAGGACTCATTCAACACGTACTTCTAAAGAATGGAGACATGAAATACAGGATGCACATTTGACAAGCTAGGTGGCAAGGCCAACTTATAGGCCACCTCTCCTACTCGGCTCAAAATCTAAAAAGGTCCAATGAATCTAGGGCTAAGCTTTCCCTTCTTCCCGAACCTCATCACACCCTTCATGGGTGACACTCGGAGCCATACATGATCACCCTCCATAAACACTAGGGCTCGAACTCCCTGATCTACATAACTCTTCTGTTGACTCTGGATTGTCAACAATCTCCCTTGAATCATACGGACATGATCCATAGCATCTCTAATAAAGTTTGTATCTATAGAGTCCATCTCAACCGAAATAAGCCAACTGATCAAAGATCTACACCGTCTGCCATGCAATGCCTCAAATGGGGCCATTTGTATAATGGAGTGATAACTATTGTTGTAGTCAAACTATGCTAAGGGAAAATGCTGATCCTATATAGCACCAAAGTCAATCACACATGCCCGAACCATATCATCGAAACCCTGAATTGTCCGCTCAAATTGACCATTTGTCTGAGGGTGAAAAGTTGTACTCATATCTAATCGAGTACCCAAACCACGCTGTAAAGCCCTCCAAAAGTGAGAAGTGAACAATGCTCCTCGATCATAGACAATGGAAACAGGGACTCCATGAAGTCGAACAATCTGACTGACATAAAGCTAGGCTAACTTCTCCATCGTATACTTCACCCGAACTGGGATGAAATGAGAGGGACTTGTTCAGCTTGTCGACGAACACCCAAATAGAGTCATAACCACCTATGGTGGTAGGCAAACTTATAACAAAATTCATAGTGACACGCTTTCACTTCAAAGTAGGAATAAGCATCCTCTGAGATACACCTCTGGGCTGCTGGTGCTCACACTTGACCTGTTGGCAAGTCAAGCATCTAGACACAAAATCTGCAATATCCCTCTTCATTCCACACCTCTAGTAATGTTGACTCAGATCATGATACATCATTGCCGCTCCTGGATGAATGGAATATCGTGAACAATGGGACTTCTCTCAAGAATTAATCTAATCAACTTGCCCACCTTGGGCATACAAATTCTGCCTTCGATCCTCAAGACACCATTGGAATCAAGGATATCCTTCTTGGCTTCCCTTGTCAACACTTTGTCTTGAATGAAAAATAACTTATCATCATCAAACTGATGCTCATGGATTTGCTCAACTAAGGAAGACCGGGCCTATATAAAAGCAATCAAACCACCAGTCTTCTCAGAAATCTAAAACCGAATGAGATTGTTGGCTATCCTTTGAACATCTCTAGCCAATGGTCTCTCCTCAACACTGATAGCAACAAGACTCTCCATGCTAGAAGTCTTCCTGGTCAAAGCGTCGGCCACCATGTTGGCCTTCCCTGTATGATACAAGATGGTGATATCATATTCTTCAGTAACTCATGCCATTTGTGCTGCCCCAAGTTTATATCCCTCTAACTGAAAATGTACTGAAGACTCCGATGGTCTGTGAAGACCTTACAATGTACTCCATATAGATAATGTCGCTATATTTAAAGCATAAAGAGTGTGGTTGCCAATTCCAAGTCATGAGTAGGGGAGTTCTTCTCATGGGTCTTCAACTATCTAGAAGCTTAGGCGATCACCTTTCCCTACTGCATCAGAACACCACCTAACTTGACTCCAGAAGCATCACAATAAATGGTAAATTTCCACACCCTCCTCATGTAAAGTCAACAAGAGAGTCGAAGTCAAAAAGGTCTTGAGCTTTTAAAATCTTTCCTCACACTCATCAGACCACTGGAAGCTCACACTTTGTCGAGTCAATATGGTCAAGGGATATGCAATAGTGTATAAGCTCTGAACAAACCGCTTGTAATAACATGTTAGTCCCACCAAACTCTAAATCTCGGTAACTGAAGTAGGCCTATTCAAACCTCTCACTGCCTCAATCTTGGCTGGATCCACCCGAAGACCTCCTTGGACACCACGTGTCCCAGAAATGCAATAGAATCAAGCCAAAACTCATACTTTGAGAACCTGACATACAACTTCTCCTCCCTCAACCTCTGGAGCACAATTCTCAAGTCTCGATCATGGTCCTCCTCAATCCTAGAGTACACCAAGATGTCATCAATGAATACTATTACAAAGGAGCACAAATACTATGGAAACACCCCGTTCATTAACTCCATGAATGTTATAAGGGCATTAGTCAAACCGAAGGACATCACAAGAAACTTAGGGGTGGTTTGGTAGGGAGTATTAGGAGAAATAATCCATGTATTATGTATGGTATTATTTAATACTATGTTTGGTAAGAATTTGGGCCTATGTATAACTAATCCATGGATTAGTTATACACCCTACACGGTTTTAGAAGATGTATTACGAATACCTTCCATTTGGAGGTATTACTAATACATAGGATTTAATACCATGGATAAGTCTATGTGAAGACTAAGTATCCCTCAAATCATTTTAATTATTTTCTTAATTTTATGTTTTATATTTGTACTAATAGATTTATTTAAATAAATTAGCTTACAAATTATTTATAGAGAGTTGTTTGTTACTAAATAAATCCAATACAATATTTGAAATGTGAGTTGTTTAACATTTACTAATTAAAAAGGTAAATATTTCACCACATCAGGTTTTTTAATTAAAAAGGTGTATATATATGTGTGTGCGCGCGCGTGAGTGTGTGTGTGATTTTCTAATTATTTGTATTTTGAATAATTTATAAAGTTGCATACATATTAAAATTATAACTTGCAATTTTTATGTTAAAATATAGATGGTTTACTCAATTTTACTATTTTTTATCGTATTTTCGGTTTTAAAAGTAGATGATTTAACTTTTTAAAATTGAAAATTAACATTTTATAAGTGATCAAATTATTAAGATGAAAATTATTAATCCTCAAATAATTGAAGTGAAAAGAATAGCAAACATGACAACAAAATTGTTCTTCTCCTAGCTAGTTAGAAGGTCATAAAAAAATAATATTATCCGGAAATTATGTACCTTGACCCAATTATATAATAATATAAGGGTATAATTAGAAAGAAGCTTTTTATAGCATTTTAATCTAAACACAAGATAAAGTGGGATACAATGAACCAAACACTCAGTAAAAATAAACACTACATTAGTAATCCCTGTACTATTAATCCCTGCATTACTAATCCATGTATTACTAATCCCTGCTTTAATAATCTTTGTACCAAACGACCCATCATAGTGCTCATAACGAGTCCTAAAAGCTGTCTTAGGGACATCTGAAAACTCTCGAACCACGGGAACATAACTCATGTGAGGTGGCTCAAAACTAGTATCCCGAATAAAGGCCAGACAGGACAAACAACCTCTATCAACCAAACTCTGAGCTTGAATGAAGGAGATAACTTTGCTAGGGTAAGAACCACTAGCACCCGTCCATTCAACTCTCGAGACACCCAGCGTCACTAAGTTCACATTCTTAGCATAACAATCAAGAATAGTATGATGCGGGGAGAGTCGATACATACCCAAAATAATATCAAAATCTACCATTCTAAAATGATCAAGTCTACTCAAGTATCATACTAGTCAGAGAAACAAGACATGATCGATACACTCGATCCACCACTATAGATTCATCCACTAGTGTATAAACATGAATAAGCACAGGTATGCTATCAGACATCACATCAAATCCAGCAGCAAAATAGGTAGACGCATACGAGAAAGTAGACCCCGGATCAAGCAATACAGACATAGGTCAATGGCAAACTAGGACGATACCTTAATCACAACATCACAAATCTTGGCCTCTGGCCTCCCTATAAAAGCATAACATTGTCCTTCTCGACCACCTCCAGTCTGCTCTACTGAGCGGTAACACCCCTAGCAGAAGCCCTGTCTCCTATGCCAGATTGACCTTTGCCTCGACCCCTAGCCATAGGCGCTGAATCTCTTGTTGGAGCACTTGAATAAGTACAGTGGGTCCAAGTAAGTCTATAAAGGACACTGTCAAATCATATGACTTAGATCCCCACACCTATAATAAGACCTCGGTGTGGATGACTGTTGTGATAGATTGTATGAGCTACTAAGGCCACCTCGGCTAGAACCATAGGACCCTCAGTATCTCTGCCCACTCCCGGCTACTGGAATGGATGCATGAACAAGCCCAACCACCTCTTTGTGAACACCTACCTCCAAATAAGGCGCCAAAATATTGACCAAAAGAATGTGCCATCTTGGATACCCAAACTCCTCTCTAACCATCAACTCCGCCTCTTTGGTGGTACTCACGATGAACTAGATGGAAGCCCCCTCTTTGGCTGCTCTGAACATATAGGATCTGATAGAGAAAGTCAACCCTCTCATTAACCTGAGAACTCTCTCTACCTCATCCTCTAGATAACTCGTAGAAAGATGACTCATACCTAGTCACAAAAAAACTGCCATGTCTTAAGCCCTCAAACCGCAATTGACTCTCCTCACTCATGCTCCAAGGGATAAAGCGCTCCAAAAAAGCACTAGCGAACGCATCCCACTCTACCAGAGAAGATCCAACTGGTCTAACTCTCAAATAAGTCCTCGACCACTCCCTGGTAGGTTCACAGAGCTGAAGTGCAACAAAATGAACACCATATGCATTAACTATACTGACTGCCTCTAGAATCTCATGGCACAAAGTCAAAAACTCATGGGTATCCTCGCTCTTAACACCATGAAACCTCGGTGGTTTTATTTTTTGAAACCTCTCATAACCCTTATGATCATCTGTTGTTAGAATAGCCTTAGGAGTAACCTGTGCAGCAAAGTGTAGGAACAACTGGTGGTTGACCCACCTGATCATGAATAATCGGAGCTTGATGTTGCCCTAGGGTATGTGGCCCCACTCTCATCTGAGAACCCTCTGGTGTACTTGCCGCACTACCTTGAGAGAAGCTCTTTAGTACCCCCAACATCCTCAGCAAAGTATCATGAAACAAATGAGGTGCATACTCTAGAGGAACCTAGTCCTCAATAACCTCGACATGTGGCTCAGGGGAGACCTCTCTAGCTCGGCCTCTAGCTGGTGCCTCTCCATGGGCACGACCTATAGTCTGTGCTATTCCACGAGCATGACCTCTAGCTCGAGCCCTATCTCTACCCCTAGTTGGGGTCTCAACAACTTCCTTGGGGACTGCCTCCCCTCTACCACCAGAAATAGAATCTCTGGTCCTCGGCTTCTACCAAAAAATAACATGCGGCAACTCAATACTAGTGAAGATAACCACGCACGATGAGGAAAAATAAATAAAAGGAACTTTACAAACGGTCTTCATAGCCTATCAAAGATAAGTACAGACGTCTCTGTATCGATCCTCGAGACTCTACTTAGACTTGACTTGTACACACATGAGACCTATGAAACTAGCTCTGATACCATTTCTCACGACTTAAAAATGGACGTGATGACACTCGTCTAATCCCACAAAGACAATTCTGTCTCGAACTGAACAATACGAAAGGAATGCGTAAAGTAAGACAATAATAGCATAATAGTAAAAAACTTAGTCATTCTACGACACCCCAAAACCTGGTTGTCACGTGTACAAACCACTTATGTATTAATATAGAATTGAAAGACAGTACAAGTCTCAATGCCTTTGTTTCTCGAATAGAAAAAAACATAAAGTAAGGAAAAAGAGGGCCCGCCGGGATGATAAAAAGCTACCTCTCAACGTATCCTCAGAAAGACTTGGAAATAGATGAAGGTGAAAGGTTACACAGATCAGTGTAGAAGCAAGGAGTGAGTACCAAACAACACGGTACTCAGAAAGTAACCTAATAAACAATGTAAAACTAGGCTAGAATAGGAGTACTCCTCTCATCCCAATAGAAGTACCTCAACTACAACCTGCATATATATATTAGCTCAACCTAACAGTTTACAATACACAACTCACAAGGCTTAACAATCACAGTCCAACCATCACAGTTCAACAACCAACAAGCATCAAGTATGTCAATCACAAGTATCAAGTAGATCAATCATAATTATAAAGTAGATCAATCACAAGTATCAATTAGATCAATCACAAGTATTAAGTTCATCAAATCACAATAGTCAAATGCTTACCGGAACCATTTTCCATCGGCACCCTATCACTAGCCGGAACCATTTTCCATTGGCTTTATATAGTATCACTTGCCGAAACAATTTCCCTTCGTCACAATATCACTAGTCGAAATCATTTCCCTTTGGTTTTATATAATGTCATTTGACGGAACCATTTTCCTTTGGTACAATAGCACTAAACGGAACCATTTCCCTTCGGTTTTATATAATGTCACCTACCAGAACCATTTCCCTTCGGCATAATCATCATATGTCTCATCACGGTGCATATAAATCAATGCAAATAAGAAATTCCACATCATAAGGAAGAGAAAATAACTCAAGAAATTCAAATCCATAATAATGCCATCAAATAATTTCATCAATCAACAAATTAAGATCCACAACAAGGCAAATCAGAAAGCACAACTATCAACACGTTGCCTTTTTCATTAATCCCCTTTTTAATTATCAGGATTAATCAAGTGGAATAATTGAACCCATCACCTCATTCCCATTATCCCGCAAATAATGAAGGGAAATGCAAGATTCTACAAGTTTTACAAGGTTTAGAAGATCATTTATCTCAACTAAATCAAAAATCAATCCAAGACTTGAGCCTTCACTTTCTGAACAATGTCCAAATCCACACAATCCAAATGATTCACCATGAAGAATCTCTTTAAAATAACCTCCAAGGATTTTACAAAAATGAAAATGGAGAATAGGGATTAAACCTCGAAATTGTAGGTCAAAAAGGGCCTCAAGTATCACAAAAGTGACCTCAGGTTCGCTTTCACGAACCTCATGAAAGTGACCTATGGTTTGTTTAACTGAACCCCGCCTAAGTGGCCTCTCTCACTTTCATGATCAGGGCCTCGCTAATGTGAGGTTCGCAAAAGCAAAAAACCTATCTCAATCACGAGGTACAGTATACTCAGACCTCAGCAACAGTTCAGCCAACACCAAAATATTGAACGGATCCCCGAGATTCATTCGAAACCCCATATATACAAACCAGATATGTTATTTGACTATACTCAATGTTCGAGACTCAATGGAACCATATAAACACAAATATGAGCTCTCGTTGACCTAAAACTCATGGATGTCACTAAAAATGAACATGACACCTAAAATTACTAAATCAAGATTCGAGACCTTTGAAAATTCAACCAAAACCTCACCTAGGCCTAAAATCATCCCTCAAATTCAACGGCTGTCGAAAATCCAATCCGAGTATCTAAACCCCAAATGTTGAGCAAAGTCAATCCAAAGGTTAAAATCTCAACAATCCCCAACTTAGGACCTCAAATCTTCAAAAAAACTTCGAACCTAAAATCGATAACTCTCTTAGACCAATTCTCACATTCAGGACTAATGGAATTGATGAAACTTCATTCTGACACTCAAAACTCCGAAAGACACCGAAAATCACTTTTTAACAGCTTTAACATTTCTAAACTCAAAACTTTACATAATTCACAACTGGTTACTCAAAGCTCAAAACCAATTTCAAAATACAATCAGAAATGACTCAGGTTTGATATCGGGAGGGGTAAGCTGGTAATTTTATGAAAATTTCTAAAAATGACCAACTGGGTCATTATATTCAGCCACGAGTGCACATGTTTTAGAGTAACTGCAGAACCTTGGAGAGCGACCGGCTAAAATGATTTGCACCGGAGTCTAGCTGAAATTGCTTTCAAGGCAGTGGCTTGCCATGACAAAGTGTTTGCAATAAGTTATATACTACGTCGTAATTCTAGTTCAATATCAATAATGTTGTATTTTTCCCAATAATTTGAAAGTGATTTCCTTACATACAATATTGATAAATCGCTATTTCATTGAAAAAAAACTTTTTTGAACATATCAAAGCTTGAGCCTCTGGATGGATTTTCTTTGAGTAATTAGAAGTTGATTATGTTTTGTTTAACAAACTTCCTACTAATGGTTCTAACACTACTACTGATTCTAGTAATGTTATGACTGTTGATGATGCTGCTAAAAAGAAGTTTGGAAAGGATAAATGAACTATAAGAGGACATTTGCTAGACCACATGACTAACCCTTTTTTTTGATTTATTTGTTACTTATAAATCTGCTTAAGAAATGTATGGTCATTGGGAAAAGAAATATTGTGCAGAGGATGCATGAAAGAAAAAATATATTGTCGGTCAATGGATTGAATTCCTAATGGTTGACAATAAGCGAATCATGAAACAAGTTCAAGAATATGAAAACTTGACTGCTGATGTTCTCAACGAGGATATGAAGATGTGTTAGATTTTTCAGGCTAATGTTTTACTTGAAAAACTCCCACCATCTTGGAGTGATTATAGAAATCAAAAGAAACAATAAAAAAAAGGAATTTAGCTCTCCAAGAACTTATAAGTCACATGAGGACTAAGAAGCCAAATCGCCTCAAAGATAAGATGGAAACACTTTCTCTTAATTCCTCTAATGTTAATCTTGTGGAATCTTCTGGTACTATTGTAAAAGACAGGTTCAAAAGTAAACAAAAGAAAGTCCTAAAAAAAGAAATAGGTGAAGAAGAAAAATCAGTTCAACAAGTTGGAGAAACAAATACAAAAGACCAAGGGACCTCGTTTTGTTTGTGGAAACTTTGTCACAGGGCTGCCCAGTGCTATTAAAGACAAGGGTAAAACTCGAAGAAGGAAGGACAACGTGATATTCAAGCTCATCTTGCTGAACGAAGTGATTGTTATGGTAGTCATCGAGGCAAATCTGATGGCTAACAAGACTAACTGGGTGCTGGACATAGGCGCTTCAAGAAATTTTTGTGCCAATAAGGAGTTATTTCATGAATTTGAGGAGTCCACTGATGGCGAGTGTGTCTACATGGGTAACTCTACTACTGTTGGAGCTATGGGTAAAGAAAAAGTTTTACTTAAATTAACTTCTGAAATTTTTTTATCCTTGAACAATGTCACTTTTTTATCAATCAAGCATAATATATTTTTTAAAACACTTATAATACATGTTTATTGCATGGATAATTCACTTTTAATACATAGTACTGATTTATCATAGTATTGCTATGTATTGCTATAATTGGTAATAAATAAAAACAAGTATCATAAAACCAGTAATTATTTATTAAAAAGTACTCACCCAAGTTATTTTTCCTAATAGGCTAACATTATGCATAATTATCCCTTCGTTTAATTAAATGAATCAGTGCATCAAGCGGTTTTGGGCTTCTTTCATCGTACAAAAAGCCCATCGAGTCATTAACTTTGTGTTCTAGGCCCACTTTAGTCCGATTAGCGTACGTTTTTGCTAGGAAAAATTATTTGGGTGAGTACTTTTTTAATAATTTATTACTGGTTTTAGTGATACTTTTTATTTGTTACCATCTATAGCAATACATAGTAATAATATGATAAATGTGCATGCATTAAAAGTGAATTATGCATGCAATGTAGATGTATCATACATGTTTTAAAATATATTATGCTTGTTTGGTAAGAAATTGATACAATGTATTATAAGTGTATTAAAGTGTGTGATGAATATATTACACATGAATAATATTTGTATTATATGTATTTCATAAATTGTTCTATGTTATATGAATTAAAATTGTATTATAAATGTATTTATAAGTGCCTGGTGAAAAAAATGGTATTGCTATAAATGGTTAATATTTTATTAATATAACATATCAATGTAAGTTTTCGTTTTCGCTACTCAAAGCTTATTACTCTTCACCCCATTATTTCTCTCCTTTTTTTTCTACCCTACCCTAAGGAGAATAGACTCAACTTATCGATCAATGATAGTTTTGAAACATAAAACAATCGCTTTTGTGGCTTGACCATCTGGCATAATACAGACTCAAAAGGCAATTTAGGTAAGTATTGAAAGTAAATTTACGTAGTATATATATACTGAAGTGTAATTATTTTTTAAAAAAATAGGAAAAAATATTTGTTAGTGTCCCACTCCTACTAAAAGAAGGATTTAGTGAAGTTAATTTTGGTAAGTTAGGTGTGTCCTAGTCTTTATGATTTTGATTGTGTGTTATAAATACAACACAATAAAAGCTCTCCCTCTAAACACAAAAGGGAAAAGAATATACATGGCGGAAAAGAAAGCTGATCCTCCAAAGCCAAAGCCTTTGCTATTGTGGCATCTATTTGCTACTAGTGATTCCGACTCCCACTCTAAAAAGCCTCAACTCTATTCTAAAAAGTGCCACAACCCAAAGTATACCCTAGGTGTAACATGGCGTATAGATCTTCAAAAGGCTCTACACAAGCCACTTAGCATACATCATACAAGATAATAGAAATAAAGATTTCAAAAGTAGCATTTTCATATCAAAAGAGATTGACAAAGCGGAAGTCTAACATAGACTCAACAAGTCATCTAAAACATCAAAAGAAGTGGTTGGGACGTAACCCATACACCTCATACATCATTCGAAAACTAGAAAGACATAAAGCAAGTAAATGTGTCTCGGTCCTCAAAACATGAAGACTAACCAACTCTTCGAATCTGGTAGGATTATTAACTAGCCACAAGTGTGAGAGGTAGGAGCGTCGAACCCTACCTTAATGAGACAATGTAAGTACAAGTATGCATTAGTACATGGAATGTACTAAGTTTAAGGCAATATGCATAAATAGACATGATAGCATGAAGAGTTTAAAAATGTGAGATATGACCAACATTTGAGTAAAAAAAGTCTTAAAGAAGCAACACTGCATAAATCATAAGATATGGTCAATGCATCTATACTACCTTAAAAGCATGAACTCCCTGACTTGAATGTTAAATTATTATAATACCCCCAACTTAAAACATTCAATTTGGTATATATTCAATATTTTATATTTATTTATTCTATATTATATTAAAATCTGACACCTTTTCACATTGATGGGTAGTGACCTTTTCGAAGGGCAGTAACTTTTTTAAGAGTTGTGATTTTTTCAATGGGTTATGACATTTCTAAAAAGTTGTTATTTTTCAGAAGGGTTGTGACTTATCTGATAAGACACGATAAACACCGTTTCATACTATCCTATGTTGTCTAAAATTGAGGATTTTTCTCACACTTTTAAACTACGAATTTTGTAAGTTTTCTATTCTTCTTATTAAAACAAGGAAGATTGTGAGAGTTGTTCAATTATGCAATTACAATATTTTTTGTGGGTAATTAGATAGATCAACAAAAAATTATGTAACTAGGAAAACGGAATAACTCAACTTCAAACGAGAAGACTATGTAGATAATTAATATGTACTCACTTTCATAGCCATAAATATACTTTTACAGTCACTTCTACTTGATAAGAAGTTCAATGATTTTCTGTTGCACAAACTATAACTTGGTGTTCAAGCTGTAAAAAGTCTCAAAATGTTGGAGAAAAAGGATTTGATCGAAAACTTGTTTGAAGAGTCCAACTAGATTTAATAAGTACTCCTCCCTTTCCAATTTATTTGTTGTATTTTTATTTTTATTTAGTTTAATATAGAATGTTCTTTTTTCTTTATAATGACCCTCCAGGTCATTTCCATGTTAATGCCTTCTTTATGTCGTTTAGAGCATTCCTGTAGCAACCCCAAGTCATTTATGACTTGTTGGCACTGATTGTTCGGTCGCCTAGTCATTCATTTAGGTTTTATGCCTGTTTCCTTGTTTTGGAGCTCTTGAACCTTGAAAAGGTTATTTCGGTCATAATGTCAGGTAAACAACCTCAAAAGGAAATTCTGACGGTTTCATCAGCTCCGTAGTAGCAAAATTAGGCTAGTAGCATAATTGGCATGAGTCCCAAGGCTTTGGTGTGACTTTAGGGCCAATTGACGCTTTAGCCTTTGAAATTTGGCAAAGTTTGACTTTGGTCAACTTTCTTGGTAAATGCGCTCGGATGAGAATTCTGTCAGTGCGATTAGTTCTAAAATTTTGAGTTTGGTCTAGGATGACCCTTCAAGCGCTTCCAATCTAATTCTGAGGCCCTCGATAGAAGTTGGCTAAATTGGCGATTTGGGTGTCGGACCCACTTTTTATCAAAACGACCTCGTATGGAAATTTTGACTGCGTCATTGAGTCAAAAATGTCTAATTTGATGGGGTAAGATATATCGTTTGCGTACACGGGGTTCCAAACAAATCCCGAGCATCTCGTCGGAGTTTTTGGAATGCCCAAAACTCAACTGGTGCACAACTGATGTTGTAGACCCATTCCTTCTTCGCATTCGTGGAATTGGCTCCGCGTTTTTCAGAGGTGTGGGCCTGACTTCTCCACGTTCATGGGCTTGGCTCCGCGTTCGCGGAGGTTTGGGAGGTCTGAGGAGTCTTCCTCTCCGCGTTCGCGGAAAGGGTTTCGCGTTCGCAGATGTGTGGGTCCTTTCCTTCCGCATTCATGGGCCCTAGGCCGCGTTCGTGGAGTGTTGATTGTTTTCCCTCTGCCTTCGTAAGGCCTTGGCTACCATCGCAGAGGTCAGCGACTGACAGTGCTTATAAAGGTGAGGTCGAGGCTCATTTGGATGAAATGTTTGAAAATTCATATCTCTCTCATCTTAAGCCAGTTTTCGGTGATTCGAAGTCCCAGGTGCTCGAAATCTCGTTGGCTTCGTGGGTTGTTGATCAGTGTGTGTTGGGTGGTCCTCAATTTCCATGAATTTGAGGCATAAGTTGCTACCTTGGAATTTTGGTGTAAAGTTTTACATTTCTTGTTTGTATTGCATGGAGCTGATCTGAACCCCGAGAGGTATTCCATTTTGGAACACGGGTTCAGGGGAGGGTTTGGGACCTCTTCACAGAGTCAATTCTAGAAATTCCGGATCGGGTCTCATAATTCCCAATTTTGACTCTGAAATTGGTGTGTCTATGATTTTTGTGTCTAAACGACCGTGTTGATGTTGTGATTCTATTTTTGATAGCGTGTAAGAAATACGAGGCTTTTCCGAAGGGGAAAGATCTGGCAGGGTGATTTGGAGCGCGTGCGGTCGATCTTCTGGTAGGGGACGACTTCTCTTCCTTTAGAGTGAGCCTGATTGTGTAAATGCTTTCTCACTTGTGTGAATCTGGGGTGGGTAGCTAGTATTTCTTCTCTTCTTCTTAGAAACCATGCTTTAGGGTTGTTTTTTGGGTTATTTCGGGATTAGTACCATGTTACCGGACGGGTTGCTTATCTGTGATTGTGGTGATTTATTGGTGGGCTGTTTATATGTTGATGCATGCGGATTTTCTGGTTGGTTGTTATTGTATTTGAGTATATCTTTGGCCTTAGTTTAGGATAGATTAGTGTTGACTTAGACCCATGCCCCTAGTTCACTTTGGTATGTATTCGACGTCGATTCGGATGGACGAGGTCCTTGTAGAATGGCCTAGCAGACTTGGGTCTGATAGTTGAATTTAGTTTTGGCTTTGTAGTACTCGCGATCCTTCTGTCTTTTTTCCTCTCTTTCACTAATGCTGATGCGTTACTGGAGGCGTGGTATCTTTCTAGTTGGATGCTTCGAGGTCGGTTCTGTTGTGTTGTGATTGGTTGTGGACGTTGATCCACTATGGCTTGGGATTGAATACGCTCGTTGTGATATTGTTGGTGGTGGACGTCAATCCATAATGGCTTGGGAGTTAAGATCCTCTACGAAGTCGATTCACCTTATACACTTATCTAGCTAGGTAGGGCCCTCGGGAGCGTTAGCTGACTCACTTGTCTGGCTGGGACAGGGCCCCTGGAGTGTTAGCCAGCTAGGTAATTGGATATCAGTTGGCTAAGGTTATCTTCGGAGTTGGTATACACCGCACACTCGTTTTGTTGGGACAGGGCCCCCGGAGTTTGAGCTGGCATACTTGTCTGGCTGGGACAAGGCCCCCAGAGTGTTAGCCTGTCAGGCGGTTGAATATCAGGATCTTGGAGGGGTCATCGAACCCCCCACAACACTCGTCTGCCTAGGTAGGGCCCCTGGAGTGACTAGCGGGTTAGGTGAGTTAATTTGGAAGTAGGACTTGTTGGCTGGGTTGGAGATGACTGGTTGTTTCAGTTCAGAGTTAGTTTCCTTTGGTTCCGTAGATCTAGCTCTTCTGTGTACCTGTCATGCTTATGGGGGTCTATTTGGGTTTTATTTAAGCTTTTGCACGAGTATACTTTTTGAGCTTATGGGGGTCCAGTTAGGTTTAGTTAGCTGTACTTAGGTTTTCTTTCAGAGTGCTCGTGTGCTTCCTTTTTTTCGCTTGCCCTCTGTTCGTGTTGATTCTATCCTTTCAGTCTATTTTTACCTTTCTTGCTCAGTTGGCCTATGATGCCTACTGGGTGCTTGTTGTTTGGTACTCATGCTACACTCTGCATCTGTTTTCGTGATGCAGGTCCGAGCACTAGTTATCAGCGTTGAGTTCGAGCCTGCAACAGTCTTTTCCGGAGACGAGGGTGAGCACATGGCATTCTTGGATTACCTGTCTCCTTCTATTATATATTTTGGAGTGTCTTTTGCTTTTGAGACAGTCTTTTTTCTGTGGTGCACTTTGGGGACTTGTACAGTTTTAGTAGTTCTATACATGTGACTTCAAGGTTCTGGGAGGTATCGTTGTTGTATATTGATGTTTTCGCTTCCTCTTTTCCTTTATGTGTTCCTTTGTTTATACTTCCGCTTAGTTGAGGTTAGTTTCCACCTACAGTCCCGTACTGTTAAGTTTTGAAACCGAGTTTGACTTGCCTACTGGTAGTTTGGTAGGCGCCATCATGACTTGAGAAATTGGGTTGTGACAAATTGGTATCCGAGCCCCAGGTTCGTTGGTCTCATTTGTACAGAGTTAGCATCTAGTAAAGTCCTGCGGATTAGTATGGGGACTTTTTTGACTTATCTTTGGGAGGCTACAGGATATCCTCAGGGGGTTTACATGTCTTGTATCTTTTTCGTGCGTTGTTGTCTGATTTGTTTCTTGGAATCTTACTTATTTCATTCTGACGCAGGATGGCTTACAAGCATAATTGAGGTTGACCCCGAGGTCGAGGTGGTGCTGTGGCACCAGGCCGTGATAGAGCGAAGACTCCAAAGCCGGAGGCTGAGCCTCAGATGACCAGCCCAGCCACCTCCCGCACCAACTTCGCCCCTGATCTACAAGCGATGTTTACGTAGATTCAAGCAGAGATACAGGGTATTCAGCAGCAACATCAAGCCCCAGCTCCAAATCAAGATCCAGCTCCAGCACCGCAGGGTCATCCTACAATAGTGGCTACAGAGGTTTAGCAGCCGCCAGCACCGGCCGCCATTTAGTCGAATGCTTTAGATGGGGTCATGCCTCTGCGAGAGCAGAAGATGCTCGGGGTTTTTCTGAGATCGTCACCGCCGAGGTTTTCTGGGGCTGCTAGCGAAGATGCGCAGGAGTTCCTTACTACTTACCGAGAGAGGCTGCATACATTGGGGTTGGTGGAGTCGAGTGGAGCCGACTTCACTGCTTACCAGCTAGATGGATTGGCCAGGCAGTGGTGGTGTTCTTTTATAGAGACCAAACCAATTGGGTCCCCGCCGGTGACGTGGGTAGAGTTTTCTGAGGCCTTTTTGGCTAGATTCATCTCGCGAAGCGTCAGAGATCGCTTTCGCGATGAGTTCTTGAGGTTGGAGCAGGGCTCTATGACGGTATCTGAGTACGAGGCTAGATTTCATGAGTTATCATGTCATGCCACTATGATCTTGCCCACGGAGGAGGAGAGAGTTTGATGCTTTGTTAGAGTCTTGAGTTTGCACCTGCGTATAGAGTCACAGTCTATGGTTTCAGCGGGCTGCTCTTTTCTGGAAGTTATGGACGATGCCCGCACCCTTAAGCAGCTCCGTCGTGGGGCCCGCAGGGGAAGTGGTAAGAGGGACATGCAGGATGATAGAGTTAGTGGGCCACGCTCTAGGCCTAGAGTTACTCAAGACTAGGTCCTTTAGAGGTTCCAGTCAGGTCAGTCGAGTCGCCCGTTTCAGGCAGCGTTATAGATATGAGAGGGTGACTAGCACTATCAAGGTGGTTATAGATCTGGTCTGAGTCAAGGCCGTGGCAGTTTTTAGACAGGTCTCCTAGGTCGGGGTGGCCAGCCCCCATATGTGAGTAGGTCTTCTCATGGTTTCTTTACATGTGGAGAGCTTGGTCATTGGTCTAGGGAGTGCCCTATCTCCAAACCAGCCTTACCAGCTCTTCAGGCGGCAAGACCAATTTCAACAGTAGCATATCCAGCTATAGGTGGGGTCAACATCAGGGTGCACATGGAGGTCCCCGGGGAGGCAAGACAGATGCCTGGGTGGATGCACGGGGTAGAGGCGCCCATCGCCACTTCTATGCAGCTCAAGCTAGGGCAGAGTTCGAGGCATTAGATAGTGTGATCACATGTACGATTCTTTTATGCCATCAGCCCGCTTCGGCTTTATTTGATCCTAGATCTACTTATTTGTATGTGTCTTCTTATTGTGTTCCTCAGTTGGGGATGAGGCTAGAGCCCTTAGTGGTACCTTTGCGTGTTTCCACCCTGGTAGGGGATTCTTTTGTAGTGGATCAGGTTTGTAGATCCTGTGTAGTGACTATTAAGAGGCAGCACACCCGGGTTGATCTCATTGTGCTTAGTATGTTGGATTTTGATTTGATTTTTGGCATGGATTGGTTAGCCCCTCACCGAGCTGTCTTGAATTACTAAGCCAAGATTGTTTCTTTAGCCAAGCGTGGCACCACGCCAATGGTGTGGCAGGGTTCGTGTAGTCACACCCTAGTTGGGGTGATTTCTTGTATTCGGGCCCAGAGGCTAGTGGATAGCGGATGCTTGGATTATTTGGCTTATGTTAGGGATGTTAGTCGGGAGGGCCCTACGGTGTATGCAGTTCCTATAGTCTGAGAGTTTGCTAATGTATTTCCTGCCGACCTTCCTTGCCTACCCCAAGAGCAGGATATTGATTTTTCCATTGACTTGGAGCTGGATACTCATCCTATTTACATCCCACCGTACCGCATGGCACCCGCAGAGCTCAAGAAGCTCAGTGTTCAGATTCATGATCTCTTGGGTAAGGGATTCATTCAGCTTAGCGTATCGCCTTGGGTGCCCCAGTCTTGTTTGTGAAGAAGAAAGATGGCACTATGCGGATGTGTATTGATTACAGGTAGCTAAATAAGGTGACGGTGAGGAAACGTTACCCCATGCCTCGTATTGATGATCTGCTAGACAAACTTCAGGGTGTCACAGTATTTTTTAAGATTGACTTGAGATCCAGCTACCACTAGTTGAGCGTTAGAGAGCGGACATCCCTAAGACATCATTTAGACTCGTTATGACCACTATGAGTTTCTAGTGATGTCTTTTGGGTTGACTAATGCCCCTGCTGCTTTCATGGACTTGATGACTCATGTATTCAGGCCGTATCTAGACTCCTTTGTCATAGTCTTCATTGATGATCTCTTGGTATACTCACGGAGCCATGGTGAGCATGAGCAATATTTGAGTATAGTGCTCTAGACTTTGAGAGATCATCGACTTTATGCCAAGTTCTCAAAGTGTGAGTTTTGGCTTGACTCTATAGCATTCTTGGAGCACGTGGTGTCCAAGAATGGCATCATGGTAGATTCGGCGAAGATTGAGGTTATCCCTGATTAGGCTAGGCCCACCTCTGTGACTGAGATTCGGAGCTTCGTAAGATTGGCAGGGTACTACAGGCATTTTGTTGAGGATTTCTCTTCTATAGCAGCGCTTCTGACTCGGTTGACTCGCCAGGATGTTCCCTTTGTGTGGTTGGAGGAGTGTGAGAGGATCTTTCTGAGACTTAACGAGTTGCTTACTACCGCGCCTATACAAACTCTTCTAGCTGAGGCCTAGGGCTTCACAGTCTTTTCTGATGCATCCGGCATTGGTTTGGGTCATGTATTGATGCAACAGGGCCGTATTGCTTATGCGTCGAGACCGCTTAAGCTGCATGAGCGCCACTACCCCACTCATGACTTGGAGTTGGTAGCGGTAGTTTTTATGCTTAAGATCTGGAGGCATTACCTTTATGGAGTTCATTGTGAGATCTACACTGACCACATGAGCCTTCAGTACATCATGACCCTGAGGGATCTTAATTTGAGGTAGCGCCATTGGATTGAGCTCCTGAAGGACTATGACCTCTCTATTCTTTACCATCCGGGCAAGGCAAATGTGGTAGCGGACGCCTTGAGCCGGAAGGCAGTGAGTATGGGTAGTCTAGCCTTCCTTTCTATTTCAGAGCGACCCTTGGCTTTGGACATTCAGTCCCTAGCCAACCAGATGATCAGGCTTGATGTTTCAGATACCAGTCGGGTGTTAGCATATGTGGGAGTTCAGTCATCCCTGTTAGATCAGATCCGTGGTCATCAGTTCAAGGATGAGTTTCTGGTGGTACTCAGAGATAGCGTATTGGCAGGTGTCATCGGGCAAGCTACAGACTCAGATGGGGATTTGAGGTTTGTCGACCGTTTGTGTGTTCTGAGAGTTGCAGATTTGATTCAGCTGATCCTTAGCGAGGCCCATTACTCCGGGTATTCTATCCATCCGGGCACAGCAAAGATGTATCGTGATTTGAGGAAGCATTACTAGTGGAGCGGTATCAGAAGGGACATCTCAGATTATGTGTCCCATTGCTTGTGTTGCCAGCAGGTGAAGGCCGAGCATTTGAGGCCTGGTGGTGAGTTGCAGAGATTACCCATTCCTGAGTGGAAGTGGGAGCGTATCACCATGGATTTCATTGTGGACTTGCCTCGGACTTCTAGGGGTGTTGACAGTAGTTTGGTCATCGTGGATCGATTGACCAAGTCAGAACACTTCCTTTCGGTTTATACTTCCTTCAGCACAGAGAGGTTAGCTCGTATCTACATTCTGGAGGTAGTTCGTCTTCATGGTGTTCCTATTTCTATCATTTCAGATCGGGGTTCACAGTTCACTTCTAGCGTTTGGAAGGTATTTCGAGAGGAGTTGGGTACCCGAGTCGATCTAAGCACAACATTTCATCCACAGACTGATGGCCAGTCGGAGCGTACCATTTAGGTTCTTGAGGATATGTTGCGGGCCTGTGCCATGGACTTTGGAGGCCAATAGGACCAGTTCTTTCCTTTGGCGGAGTTTGCATACAACAAGAACTACCATTGTAGCATTCTCGTGTCCCCGTTTGAGGGCTTGTATGGTAAGCGTTGTCGCACTCCGATTGGTTGGTTTGAGTCTACGGAGTGTAGGACGCGTTGTACAGACTTGTTTTAGGAGATCTTAGCTCATGTGAGGATGATTCAGGATCGTCTCAGGACGACTCAAAGTAGACAACAGATTTACATGGATCGCAGGCGCCGACCGCTGAGGTTTGCCATTAGTGACAGAGTATTCCTCCGAGTATCTCCCATGGAGGGCGTGATGAGATTTGGATTGCGGGGCAAGCTTAGCCCCAGGTATATTGGGCCCTTGAGATTCTGAGGACAGTTGGTGAGGTGGCATATGAATTAGCTTTACCTCTAGCATTTTCAGTTTTTCATCCAGTTTTCCATGTTTTGATGCTATGCCGGTATGTTCCAGATGAGTCTCATGTGCTCCAGTATGATGTCGTTGAGTTGGATGATCGCCTGGCCTATATTGAGGAGCCAGTTCCTATTTTGGCCAAAGATGTGAGGCAACTGAGGTCTAGAGCCATTCTTGTGGTGAAGGTCCGTTAGAGGCATCGTCCAGTCGAAGAGGCTACTTGGGAGACCGAGCAAGAGATGCAGAGCATTTTCCCAGCTTTTTTGAGCCCTCAAGTACTTCTTGACTCTTACATTCGCGGATGAAAGTCCTTTTTAGTAGTGGATGTTGCAATGACCCTCCAGTTCATTTCCGTGTTAATGCCTTCTTTCTGTCGTTTAGAGCATTCCTTTAGCGACCCCAAGTTATTTATGACTTGCTGGCACGGACTATTCAGTCACGTGGTGGTTCATTTGGGTTTTATGCCTATTTCTTTGTTTTGGAGCTCTTGAACCTTGAAAAGTTGATTTCGTTCATAACCTCAGGTAAAAAACCTCAGAAGGGAATTCTAATGGTTCCATGAGCTCCGAAGCGGCCAAATTAGGTTAGTAGCATGATTGGCATGAGTCCCGAGGCTTTCAGTGTGACTTTGGGGCCATTTGGTGCTTTAGCCTTCGAAATATAGCATAAGTTTGACTTTGGTCAACTCTCTTGGTAAACACGCTCGGATAAGAAGTCCTTCATCGCAGTTAGTTTCGAATGCCGAGTTTGGTCTAGAATGACCCTTCGTGCACTTCCCGAGGCTTCAGATCTAATTCTGAGGCCCTCGATAGAAATTGGCTAAATTGACGCTTTGGATGTGGGACACACTTTATTAAAACGACCTCGTATAAAATTTCGACTACGCCATTGAGTCTTGAATTTCAAATTTGATGGGGTAGCATATCTCGCTTGCGTGTACGGGGTTCCGAACAAATCCCGAGCACTCTGTCGGAGATTTTGGAATGCCCAAAACTCAGCTGGTGTACAACTGATGTTGCAGACCCGTTCCTTCTCCGCATTCGCGAAATTGGCTCCGCATTGACGGAGGTGTGGACCTTTCTTTTCTACGTTCGCGGGCTTGGCTCCGCTCTCGCGGAGGTTTGAGATCTCCTTCTCCGCGTTCATGGATATGGTTTCGCATAGGTCTGGGGAGTCTTCCTCTCCCCATTCATGAATAGGGTTCTGTGCTTACGGAGGTGTGGGTCCTTACCCTCTGCGTTCGCAGGCCCCAAGTCGCGTTCGCGGAGTGTTGATTGTTTTCCCTCTGCGTTTGCGGAGGTCAGCGACTGGGAGTGCTTATAAAGGTGAGGTCGAGGCTCATTTGGATGAAATGTTTGAAAATTCATATCTCCCTCATCTTAAGTCTGTTTTCGGTGATTTGAAGTCCCAGGTGCTCGAATTCTCTTTGGCTTCGTGAGTTGTTGATCAGTGTGTGTCAGGTGGTCTTTGATTTATCTGAATTTGAGGCATAAGTTGCTACCTTAGGCTTTTGGTGTAAAGTTTTGCATTTCTTGTTTGTGTTGCATGGAGCTGCTCTGAACCCCGAGGGATGTTCCATTTTTGAACACGGGGAAGGGGGAGGGCTTGAGATCATTTCATGGAGTCAATTCCAGAAATTCCAGAGCGGGTCCCATAATTCCTGATTTTGACTCTGAAATTGGTCTGTCTCTGATTTTTTGATTTTGGTGTCTAAATGACCGTGCTGATGCTGTGATTCTATTTTTTATAGCATGGCAGCAATCCGAGGTTGTTCGAAAGGGGAAAGCTTCGATAGAGTGTTTTGGAGCGCGTGCAGTCGACCTTCTGGTAGGCTATGACTTCTCTTCCTTTAGATTGAGCCTTATTCTGTGTATACTTGCTGACATGTGTGACTCTGGGGTGGGTAGCTAGTATTTCTTCTCTTTTTCTTAGAAACCATGCTTTAGTGTTGTTTTTCAGGTTATTTCGGGATTAGTACCATGTTACTAGACTGGTTGCTATCTGTGATTGTGGTGATTTATTGATTGTCTGTTTATATGTTGATGCATGCAGATTTTCTGGTTTGTTGTTAGTGTAACTGAGTATATCTTTAGCCTTAGTTTAGGATAGATTAGTGTTGACTTAGATCCATGCACCTGGTTGAGTTTGGTATGTATCTGACGTCGATTCCAATGGACGAGGTCCTTGTAGACTGGCATAGCAGACTTGGGTCTGATAGTTGAATTTAGTTTTGGGTTTGTAGTACTCACGATCCTTTAATCTTTTCTCCCTTTTTTCTGCAATGCTAATGCGTTACCAGAGGCGTGGTATCTTCTTGGTTGGATGCTTTGAGGTTAGTTAAGTGGTGTTGGGATGGTTATGGACGTCGATCCACTACGACTTAGGATTGAATACGCTCGTGCTAATGTCGTTGGTGGGGAACATCGATCCACAATGGTTTGGGAGTTAAGATCCTCTACTGAGTCGATTCGCCTTATACATTCTGTCTATCTAGGTGGGACCCCCGGGATTGTTAGCTGACTCACTTGTCTCGCTGGGACAAGCTTCCTGGAGTGTTAGTCGGCTAGGAAATTGGATATCAATTGGCTAAGGTTATCTTTGAAGTTGGTATACACCGCACACTTGTCTCGCTGGGACAGGATCCCTGGAGTGTTAGATGGCGCACTCGTCTTGCTGGGACAGGGCACCCGGAGTGTTAGCCAGTTGGGCGGTTGAATGTCAGGATCTTGGAGGGGTCGTCGTGCCCCACCCCCTCCCCCCTTCCCGCAACAATCTTTTGGCTGGGTAGGGCCCCTGGAGTGACTAGCAGGCTAGGTGAGTTAATTTGGAAGTCGGACTTGTTGGCTGGGTTACAGATGAATGGTCTAGCTCTTCTGTGTACCTATCGGGTTTATGGGGATCCATTCGGGTTTTATTTAAACTTGTGCATGAGTGTACCTTCTGGGCTTATGGGGGTCCAGTTAGGTTTAGTTAGTTGTACTAAGTTTTCCTTTAGGTTTGCTCGTGTGCTTCTTTTCTTTTTCGCTTGCCTTCTGCTCGTGTTGATTCTTTCCTTTCGGCCTTTTTTTACCATAGGCCGACTGAGTGCCTATTGTTTGGTACTTATGTTACACTCATCATCTAATTTCATGGTGCAGGTTCGAGCACCAGTTATCAGCGTTGAGTTCGAGCCTGCAGCAGTCTGTTCCAGAGACAAGGGTGAGCACCTCCTTCTTTGTTACTTTCCCCTTTCCTTTAAAATTTGACGTACCGCAAATAAAAAATGTTTCGAGTGAATTATATAATCTAAAATTTAGGAGTGTTTATAGGAGATTTTGAGTTGGTCAGGATTGAATAGCAAGAAGTAAGATTACTTGCAATAAAATCATTTTTATTTCTGAAATAACCTCCTTCTTCATGAGCCCATTCGTCCAGTTCCTCTAGTTAGGTGTTAATTTTACTATACGTGTCCTTGAAAATAATGGATGTGTTAGATTTATTTGCTAAAACTAATAATTTAGCATAAGTCCTTAAAACATTGTACATGTGGAGTTCATCTATTTCTAATTAGGGTTTCATTGAATGGTATCACTGGAAGGTAGACTGTTAAGGATAATTTTATGTGTAATTATAAATTTATATATACAGGTAAGTCCCAAAATTAGTTTTTGTTATCTTGAGTTTACTGAACTATGTGTTCATTGCCAAATAAATACAAATGATCAGAAGGTCAAAATTTTGGCGCAAAGTTATAACATGTTATTCACTACACTTATGCTTTTTTACACTGTAAATTTTTACTTAAAAAGGTCACTATATAAAATTTATTGACTACCCATATAAAATATAATTAAAATAATATTTAGATGCAATTTTAAGCATTTTGAGGGCTAAACTTTTAACATCTTTTGAGTTTTTTTTCTTCATATTTTAACACGTAGAGTTATTGACGGTTAACATTACACCTTTTTCTTAAAAAATTGTACACGTAGAGTTTATCTATCTGTAACTGGATATCCATTAAATGGTAAATTATTGCAACGTTGGAAGATAATTGTTAATGATAATTTTACATGTGGTTACGAATATATGTAATGGTAAGTCACAAATTTATTTTTTGTTATATTAAGTTTTGAAAGAAATTATGCATCAACAGTTATTTCTAGGAACCTAGTTCATAGAGTCGTATTAGAATAGAAAGTAAATAACACTTAATTTATCGTGGAAAACTTCCTTGCTCAAGGGAATAAAAAATCCATGACCTAAAACTTGTAGGATTTTCAGCAACCTCCACTTACTTCAAAGAGCAACTTTAGATTACAACTCAATAATCAAAGGGACTAACTCTAGTACCTCACCACAACAGTTCACTCAAACTGTTCAACGATTAACTATAACCATTTTCTCTGCTCTCCAAGAAGTCAAACCCACTTCTTGTTACAATTCTCACAAACTCACTTTCCAAGAAGTCAAACTCGCTTCTTGTTACAAACTTCACTAACTACTCTTCAAGAAATCTAACCCACTTCTTGTTCTTCAATATATGAATTATTACAACTCAATAATAAACATAGAATAACTCAACAAAGACTAAGAACCTTAGCCTTTAATTGACTAGACTTCAACATTCAATAGTTTAGACTCGAACACAACTCATGAACCCGGTTCCAGTGTTGCTGTGACGAAGCCTTGCAGTTTTGCTTCAATGACTATTTCTCTAAAGATGATACTTTCGTGAATATGCAATAGGTTCGGCTTTCCATGGTCTTCATGTCATATTTATCTACTGGAGATTTGTCATGCCCTCGTATATCACGGACTAGGACTCTTACTTCAAATAGGACTTGTCCTCCTATAAGGAAATTTCAAAACTCCTTCCTTAAAAGGAGTTTCCTCCTATAAGGACCTTTGGATTGATTTCCTTCCTTAAAAGGAGTTTCATCCTACAAGGAAACTTTGACTGATTTCCTTCTTTAAAGGTAGTTTCATCCTCTAAGGAAACTTTGACTCCTCTTTGGACTTTAATTGTACTCTTTATTTCGTTCCTTCTTTGCTCCTTTGTTTCATCTATTTCTTTATTTCTTTTATCGCTCCTTTATTTTTGCACTTTATTAGTTTCCTTCTTTGCCACAATCTCCCATCTTTGTACAGGTTATCCGCATTCATATATGGAGACCTAGTTCACCTGATAAAGTACACATAAGACAACAAGTAGTGAACCAGGTTCACTTTATCAATCATCAAAACTATTTAAATGTTCTCTTACTTTCCAATAATTTCCCCCTTTTTGATGATGATAAACAATACATCATAGTTTACTTTGTCAAACATCAAAACACTTCGTCAATCATCCAAACTACATACATCATGTTCTCTTATTCCCCAGCAATGCATCATAGTTTACTTTGTCAAACATCAGAACACTTTGAAAATCATCAAAACTACAAACATCATGTTTTGTTATTCCCCAGCAATTTTCCCCTTTTTCGATGATGAAAAACTATGCATAATATGTCCCTAACCCACATCATATAACTTCCCCCTTTTGGCATCATTGAAAACCAACAACCAAAGAACTCGATGAACATACAATGAGTGCAATATCATTTTAACTCATGGCAACTTGGGCAACACTTTCTAGTACACTTCTTCTAACAATACGACAAGTTTATCTAAGGATATTAGCCATCTTACACTAATACGTAATCAAGATTTTCAATGAGGAACAAAATAAGCAAACATGTACCAGTTTAAGCCCTTAGATCCCTAAATCAAAAGCATATGATATCATGAGTATGAGACAAATACAAACACATCAAAGAGTTTGGAAAAATGGAGAATAAGGATTGTGAAAAAGATTACTAAAGTGAGGAGGAAGAGGATGTTTACTGCCATCAATAGTTTTCAATAAGCCATCGTGTACCAGCTCTTTTCTTGTCATCAGTTTTCTCAAAAAGTGATATTTCAGCAAGAGCAATCATGAGGTCCATCATCATTTGAGCATGCTTAGTTTCAAGGAGATTAGGTGAGTATTTTCAAGCATTAGGACCAACAACAACAGAGTTATGAAACTTTGTTTCTTTGAACTCGGTTCAACTAAACAATATTTTTCAAATTTTTTTTCTCTTTTTTTAACTCTGGTCCAACTACATAAAAACTTTACTCCTCCATGGTCCTTTTGTTAGATAGCCTTTTCTTGATGACATTTTGAAATAATACCAACTATGTGTAAGAGATCTATCAAATTTTGGTGCAATAAAAATGTATTTATCATTAATGAAGGCGCACTAATAGTAGTTTGTTCTTAAGAGAATTTTTCCCCCGAGAAATAACTAGTTTTACACTTGAAATGGATGGAATATCAATTTGAAATCTGTGAACCTGATTCAGATGTGAGAGGTGGGAATAGGTTCCCATTGAATTAAAACAAGGGTGGCTTCAAGACTGAGGTCCTCATCATTTGAATAGTTTGGGATTGAAGGATGCTTATTGTCAAAGAGAGGATTCTTGGTGATTTTTAAAAGAATGGGATTTTGAGGGTAGACTAGGTTCACTAGTGCTTATGTTTGACACATACTCAGGAAAACATGCATTGAAAAAGGATGGTAGATACCTGAGTATAATAGAGAAATCAGGTTCCCCTTTTGTGTGTTCCTGAATGATTTGCTTGATATTGTTAGTAAAACAGTAGTGATAATATCTGCAGACCTTCTAAACATTGTTCGAGATGTTTCTAGAGTGTGTACCTGTAACAGTACGAGACTCAGTTAGCAGGTGTTCATTGTATAATCACTCAAGCATGAAATTCTTAGTCTACTAGCCAATTATTACGGAAATCATAATAATGTATCAGTTTGTTTTGAAAAGACCAAGCTCTAGATGATTTTTCACAAGTTCTTCCTTGTCACGCCCCGAGTGTATACCCTAGGCGTGACTGGCACTCAGAAACCATTGTTGGTCCCAAGCGAACCACTACGCCCTGGTCACTCGTTCAATCAGCGGAAAACTCATTATGATCAAGAAAGCATACTTAAGCAGGAAACTCAATCAATCAGTGTAAGATATAGCTTTAAAAAGTGTAAATCATGATATAAACCAAATCACAAACTCCATATCATAAAGGATAGTTTCAGAAGAATAAACTCTGACGGGAACATCAAATCGACTCCAACTCTATCTATCACTGTCTATGAAACCTCTATCCAATCATAAGAAGGTGTCGAGACAAGCCCGTAGCTACCTTAAAAGAAATACTCAACTAAAAGCAAATCAAATAAATATGATCCCTCTGAAAGCAAGGAGGTCTCACCACTATCTCAGAAAGGAAGATCTTCAACGAAGCGCCTGTTGAGGATCTATAGCACCTGTATCTGCATCATTTGATGATGTAGCGTCGAAGACGTCAGTACATGGAATGTACGGTATGTAAAATAGCTGAAAGGGAACAAGCTCAAGGATACTCAACATCATGCTACTCAATTCAAAATAAAGCATGCAAGTTTAGAAATAACAATGCTTTTTAAATCGACTAAATCATATGCAATTCCAATCAATTCAAACAATTTATTATTATTAGGGAGTTTCTCTAACCCACAACCATCACCTATGAGTTGGTGATGATATAACGCTTTGCACTACCGTTGCCGCAGTCGTCCAATACCTTGCAAGAGTAAAAGACGATCAACCATCATTAGATCCACAATCAACAAGTCCTCTTTTGGGAGAATAAGGAAACATTCAAATTAACGGTGCGATCCTATCCTACCCTGGCTACGTAGTTTATAGGGCTTGAGTTATTTAAACTCTTACCCAAATCGGTGCTCAATACTACTCCCCAAATCAATTCATTATGCTCATATCTATCAGGTAACACATTTCAAATCATCTCATCAAGTCTCAATGGACCTTTCAAAACTCAAGCTCATCTCAACTCATTGTGTTCTTTCGTTTACAAATCATATGCTTTCAAATCACTCACATCTCATTAAAACTATGTTCTCAAAAGCATCATTTATGCTCAAAAACTCATGCTTATTTAGACTCAATAAAATATGCTTCAAATCAGTTAAAAATCATACTTTGCTCAATGCATGAAAACCATCATTCCTAATTCAAAATAAAGCATAGTGAAACCATAATCATTAACTCAATTAGGGTTCATGGGAATGTAGCCAAGAATGAAAATCTCAAGAAGTTAAAGTGTAGAAACAACAACAGTTTCCAATGCATAATTCAATAGAACCCAAAGAACAAGGAATCAACGCAAATTCGGGATTCAAGGAATTAGGGCTCAATTCAACTTATACTCAAAAATTGATAGAATTTAGATGTAGGGTGCGTGGAAGAACTCAATCCAACGCTAAGATTAGCTTTACATACCTAGAAGATTAAGGTTACAATCGCAATTCGAAGGCCTCAATGAAAGCTCTTTAAACCCTAGTTTTTCTCCTCTTCAATCTTGCTCTCAATAATTCTAAGTGTTAAAGAGAGAAAAAGCATGTTGGGTATTGATAAGGGACTAATTTTAGACCCAAAATGTCTTGGGTTTTAATTATAAAAGGGTGGGAAAAGATGAAAACACCCCTCTTTAAAACTGTCGAATTGACCTATGAGACCATCTACGATTCGTGGTTTGACCCACGGACCGTAGATACCATCCGTGGATAAAAAGTCCACTTATGGGTCAAAACAACGGCCCATAGTAGAACTTATGGCCCATTGGTTGGATCTGTAGGTCTTGGGACTCCAAAATTTGAGTCTCTGAACTTTTTGACGACTTGACAGTACGGTTCATCATTCAACCGACGGACCGTAGGTCAGATCATCGTTCACAGACTCAGAATTCTGATATGATAGTCTTTGGTTAAAAGGCCATAACTTTTTACTCTGAACTCGAACAATGCCAAACGTGATGGCGTTTGAAAGAGGACTCAAAGACGTTTAATTTGATAGGTAGTGGGCCACCTAACTCCTTATATTCTAGGAGATATGATTGTTCAAAGTTGACCCTTACATGAACTAAAGCGAAAACTTAACCGGTAGAAAGGTTTTCAACTCAACTTAGTGCTAGAGGTCTCTTATGACCCTAAAGAACTTTCAATACACTTCCCACTAATAGTAATGAACCTTAACACATAAGCACAAGTAGGACACCACTCGGTTCAAGCTTAGGTACTTATGATGAAAGATTTGGACTCTAAAAGGGAAAGTTGTATGGTGTTACAATATCTCCCTCTTGGGATCATTCGTCCTCGAATGATGACCAAGCTAGGAAAATACACTAGGCACGAATGCAATGCAAGAGCTCAAAGACTCAAGCTTAAGAATAACTCACTCAATTACTCAAACTCAAGAAGGTACTAACTTAGAGATAAGAATAGGGATAGGCATGGTACCTTCAACATCGACAATAGGAGGAACGAATAGGTGCGGATACTTGTATTTCATATCCTCCTCGGCTTATCATGTAGCCTTCTCACCAAATTGATTTCTCCACAAAACTTTGACTGAAGCAACCTTTTTGGTCCTCAACTTGCGAACTTGGCAATCAAGAATATGAACAAGTATCTCCTCATATGACAAACTATCTTTCACCCCAATGTTTTTTGTTGGAACAATGAGTGAAGGGTCTCCCAAGCACTTCTTAAGCATAGAAATATGAAACACAGGATAAATGGCATCTAACCCTGGTGGGAGCTCTAACTCATAGGCGAAATTACCAACTCTATTCACAATCTGATAAGGACCAGTGTAACGAGGACTAAGCTTCCCCTTTTCCCCAAATCTCATAGCACCTTTCATGGGTGAAACTTTCAAATACACCCAATCATTTACCTCAAACTCCAAATCTCTTCTCCTCACATTAGTGTAGGACTTTTAGACACTCTGTGTAGTTTTCAACCTCTCTTGGATGGTCTTCACCTTTTCCATAGCTTGATGAACTAAGTCAGGTCCAATCAACTCAGCTTCACCAACTTCTAACCACCCAATTGGTGATCTACACCTCCTCCCATAGAGGGTCTCATAAGGAGCCATCTGAAAACTCTAATGAAAACTATTATTATATGAAAACTCAATAAGTGGCAAGTGATCATCCCAATTACCTTTGTAATCAATGACACAATCCCTCAGCGTATCCTCAAGAGTCTGAATTGTATGCTCTGCCTGACCATCTGTCTGCGGATGGAAAGCGGTACTAAGGTTCACCTTTGAACCCAAACCTTTCTAAAATGACTTCCGAAATTGTGCGGTGAATTAGGTACCTCTGTCTGAGATGATGGACAAGGGAACCCATGCAATATGACTATCTCTCTGATGTACAACCTCACATAATCCTCGGCCGAATCTGTAGTTTTAACGGGCAAGAAGTGGGCTGATTTGGTCATTCTTTCCACAATCACCCAAATAGAGTCATGATATCTACGAGACCGCGGCAAACCTATAGTAAAGTCCATATTGATCATCTCCTACTTCCACTCTGGGAACTCTATATTCTGAGCTACTCCACAAGGCATTTGATGATCAACCTTGAATTGTTGGCAATTTGGGCACTTTGAAACAAAGTCGGTGATCTCCCTCTTCTTACCATTCCACCAATAGACTTTTCTCAAGTCATGATACATTTTTCTAGAACCTGGATGAATCGACTATCTTGAGCTTTGAGCCTCTGCCATGATTCTGTCTCGGAGTCAATCAACATTCGGCACACACAATCTGCCTTGATACCTCAACAATCCATCTCCCCCTTTGGCAAAAGCCATAACTTTCTGCTTATGAACATCCTCATTTAACTGAAGTAGAACAAGGTCTTGGTCTTGCTTTTCCTTCACTTCAACAACTAATGAGAACTCAACCTTGTTCTAAACCATGACACCTCCCTTACTAGAGTCCACGAGGCAAACTCCCAAACGTGCAAGCCTATGCACTTCTTTAGCCAAATCTTTCTTTCCTTCCTCAATATAAGTGGTGCTTCCCATGGATAACCTGCTAAGGGCATCATTAACAACATTAGCCTTACCTGGGTGGTAGAGAATACTCATGCCATAGTCCTTGAGCAACTCAAGTCATCTCCTCTGACTCTGTTTTAGCTCTTTCTGACTGAAGACGTATTGTAGACTCTTGTGATCAGTAAACACATCCACATGCACTCCATACAAATAATGGTGCCATAGTTTTAATGCAAACACCACTGCTGCCAACTTGAGGCTGTGAGTAGGATAATTCCTCTCATGTATCTTAAGCTGTCTGGAAGCATAAGCTATGACCTTACCTTTTTGCATCAACACACAACCCAATCCAACTCTGGACGTATCATAATAGATTACAAAGCCATCGGTTCCCTCGGGTAGGGACAACACTGGAGCGGTAGTTAATCTGGTTTTCAATTCTTGGAAACTTTTCTCACAAGCATCGGACCATTGGAACTTAGCCTTTTTCTAAGTTAGTCTAGTCAATGGAGATGATATAGATGAAAACCCCTCAACAAACCTTCGGTAGTAACCAGCCAAACCCAAGAAACTCCTTATGTCAGTCTGGGATGTAGGTCTGGGCCAGTTCTTTACCGCTTCAATTTTTTGAGTATCAACTTGAATACCTTCACCAGATATAATGTGGCCTAAGAATGCCATAGATGCAAGCCAAAATTCACACTTCAAAAACTTGGTATACAACTTGAATACCTTCGCCTGATATAATGTGGCATGCTCTTCCTCATTTCTGGAGTAGATCAATATATCGTCGATAAAAACAATCACAAACATGTCCAGATATGACTTAAATGCCCGGTTCATGAGGTCCATAAAAGCTGCAGGAGCGTTAGTCAAACCAAAAGACATAACAAGGAACTCAAAGTGACAATAACAGGTTCAGAAGGCCGTCTTAGGGATGTCACTTTTTCTCACTTTCAAATGATGATAGCCTGATCTGAGGTCTATCTTAGAGAAGCAAGTGGCACCCTGAAGTTGTTCAAACAAATCATCGATTCTGGGAAGAAGATACCTATTCTTTATGTTGACCTTATTCAACTGACGATAGTCAATGCACATTCTAAGGAAACAATCTTTCTTTCACACGAATAGGACAAGAGCGCCACAAGGTGAGACACTCGGCCTAATGAATCCCTTATCTAAAAAGTCTTTCAACTGCTCTTTCAACTCGTTCAACTCGACAGGTGCCATTCTATAGCGCGGAATAGAAATATGTTGCTTATCAAGAAGAACATCAATCCCAAAGTCTATCTCCCTATCGGGAGATTCCAGGCAAATCATTAGGAAAGACCTCAGGAAACTCATTAACTACTGGAATAGACTGAAGGGATGGAGTCTCATGATTAACATCTTTGACTCGGACTAGGTGATAAACAAAACCTTTCAAAATCAACTTTCTGGCCTTAAGGTAGGAAATGAAATGACCCCTAGGCACTGCTGGACTACCCTTCAACTCTAAGATAGGCTCATTCGAAAACTGAAACTTGACAACTCGAGTTCTGCAATTGACAGTTTCATAACAAGCATACAGCAAGTCCATGCCTAGAATGACATCAAAATCAACCATATCTAACTCGACTAGATCAGCCTGAGTATCTCTATGATAGATGGAAACTGTGCAGTCTCTATAGACTCTCTCAGGAATAATAGACTCACCAACATGAGTAGAAACAGTGAACGGCTCAAGAAGACTCTCGGGAAGGATCCCAAACTTAACAGCCACATAAGAGGTCATAAAAGACAAGGTGGCACCCGGATCAAGTAAAGCGTACGGATCATGAGAGAAGACTAGAAGCATACCAGTGACAACATCTGGTGAGTTCTCCTGATCTTGGGGACTAGCCATAGCATACAGACGGCTTGAACCTCCGCCTGTGCCTGAAGTAGTACCTCTCTGGGGTTGGTCTAGCTGGTGGTGGTGCATAAGAAGATTGGACCTTATTGCCACCATCACTCTGTCTCCACATCGGGCACTCCTTTGCATATGGCCCATCTGACCACACTTGTAGCAACCATTAGTCCTCTCTCGACAATCTCCCAAGTGAAGCTTACCACATCTTCCATAAGGTGGCTTTCCTTTGGAACCTTGAGCCACACTTCCTTGGGATTGGAAACCCAGAGCTCAGGAATTCTAGTGACTCTGTGATTTCTGATCATACTTGTAGTTAGGCGCACTTGCTGATTATGGTGCATAGCCCGAAGATCTCTTTTGGAAGTAGGACCTGTCACCCTTACCTTGCTTCTGCTGATTAGGCTCATGCCTGTTGACTTGGCCTTTTTTCTCAAATGCTCCTCTCTATATTTCTACTTATCTTCTTCTATCTGCTGGGCATATACCATAAGTCTGGAAATGTCCATGTCAGAAATCAGAAGTGACGCCTTGCACTCCTTCTTCACCTGTCTACTTAAACCGAAAACAAACTTTCTTATCTTAGCTCTCACATCTGGGACCATCTCTTGAGCATATATGGATAGTTGAATGAACTTAAGTCCATACTCTTTCATTGTCATCCCCTCTTGCTTTAGGTTCACAAACTCTTCAACTTTAGCTTCCCTCAACTCTCTGGGAAAGAAGTGATCAAGGAATGCACTCTAAAACTCATCCCAAATAGCAGGCTCAGCATCCTCCCCACGACTCTCCTCCCATTGGTTGTACCAAACATTCGCCACATCTTTGAGTTGATAAGAGACAAGCTCAACTCCCTCTTCCTCAGTAGCATGCATGGCCTTCAGGATCTTCCACATCTCATTAATGAAGTTCTGGGGTTTCTCCTCAACCTTAGATCCCGTGAAAATTGGAGGGTTCATTCTCAAGAAATCTCTAACCCTCACAGTAGCTGATGGTTCTTGAGGGATAGAGCTAGGTGCTGGAGAGCCCTGGTGACCAGACTGGGTAGCCACTAACTGGGTAAGTATATCAATTGCCCCCCTAAAGTCAGCCTCAGAAGTAGGAGCAGGATGAGTAGTACGCATTAAGGGCACCTCAGTAGACCGTGCAGGTTGGCTCCTAGTTCTCTCCCCTGACTGTGAGGGCATCTCGGATTGCAGAACCTCAGTGCTGGCAGTGTTCCTCTAACTAGCGGTATGTTTTGGAGGCATTATCTCTAACCGTATAAATGCACGAATTAGGAAGAAACTTTTATAAAGTTAAACTCTATCGCACGAACTCAGAATATGAAGAAGTGAAACAATTCCTAAAGTCCTGTAGCCTCCTGATTATAAGTGTGGTGCACGACACACCCATAAGCAAGACTCTACTAGACACGGTTTTATAGACACCCTAGGACTCTTGAACCTTTTACTATGATACAAAGTTTGTCACGCCCCGAGCGTATACTCTAGGCGTGGCCAGCACTCGAAAACCATTGCTAGCGAACCACTATGGCCTGGTCACTCGTTCAATCAACGGAAAACTCATTATGATCAAGAAAGCATACTTAAGCGGGTAACTCAATCAATCAGTGTGAGATATAGCTTTAAAAAGTGTAACGCATGATATAAACCAAATCAAAAACTCCATATCATAAAGGATAGTTTCGAAAGAATAAACTCTGAGAGGAACATCAACTCGACTCCAACTCTATCTATCACTGTTTATGAAACCTCTATCAAATCATAAGAAGGTGCCGAGAAAAGCCCGTAGCTACCTTAAAAGAAATACTCAACTAAAAGCAAATCAAATAAATATGATCCCTCTGAAAGCAAGGAGGTCTCACCACTATCTGGGAAAGGAAGATCTTCAACAAAGCACCTATTGAGGATCTCTACCACCTGTATCTGCATCATGAAAGGATGCAGCATTGAAGACGTCAGTACATGGAATTTACGGTATGTAAAATAGCTAAAAGGGAACAAGCTCAAGGATACTCAATATCATGCCACTCAACTAAAAATAAAGCATGCAAGTTTAGAAATAGCAATGCTTTCCAAATCAACTCAATCATATGCAATTCCAATCAATTCAAATCTTTTATTATTATTAGGGAGTTTCTCTAACTGACAATCATCACCTATGAGCTGGTGATGATACAACGCTTTGCACTGCCGTTTCCGCAATCATCAAATACCTTGTCGGAGTAAGGGATGATCAACCATCATTAGATCCACAATCAACAAGTCCTCTTTTTGGGACAATAAGGAAACATCTGAATTAACGGTGCGATCCTATCCTGCACTGGCTACGTAGTTCATGGGGCTTGAGTTTTTTAAACTCTTACCCAAATTGGTTCTCAATACTACTCTCCAAATCAATTCATTATGCTCATATCTACCAGGTAAAACATTTCAAATCATCTCATCAAGTCTTAAAGAACCTTTCAAAACTCAAGCTCATCTCAACTCATCATGTTCTTTCGTTTACAAATCATATGCTTTCAAACCACTCACATCTCATTAAAACTCTTTTCTCAAAACCATCATTTTTGCTCAAAAACTCATGCTTATTTAGACTCAATAGAATATGCTTCAAATCAGTTAAAAATCATACTTTGCTCAATGCATGAAAACCATCAATCCCAATTCAAAATAAAGCATAGTGAAACCATGATCATTAACTCAATTAGGGTTCATGGGAATGTAGCCAAGAATGAAAATCTTAAGCAGTAAAAGTGTAGAAACAACAACAATTTCCAATGCATAATTCAATAGAACCCAAAGAACAAGGAATCAACTCAAATTCGAGATTCAAGGAATTAGGGCTCAATTCAACTTATACTCAAAAATCGATAGAATTTAGATGTAGGGTGCGTGGATGAACTCAATCCAACTCTATGAATAGCCTACATACCTGGAAGATTAAGGTTACAATCATAATTTGAAGGCCTCAATGAAAGCTCTTGTAGCCCTATCTTTTCTCCTCTTCAATCTTGCTCTTAATAATTCTAAGTGTTAAAGAGAGAAAAAGCACGTTAGGTACTAATAATGGACTAATTTTAGCCCCAAAACGTCTTGGGTTTTAATTATAAAAGGGTGGGAAAATATGAAAACACCTCTCTTTAAAACTGTCGAACTGACCTACGAGACCATCTACGGTTCGTGGTTTGACCCACGCACCGTAGATCCATCCGTGGATATAAAGTCCACTTATGGATCCAAACGACGGCCCATAGTAGAACTTACAACTTGCTGTTTAGTCTCTGAACTTTTTGACGACTTGATAGTACGATTCGTCGTTCAACCGACAGATCGTAGGTCAGATCGTCGTTCACAAACTTAGAATTTAGATATGACAGTCTCTGCTAAATAGGTCATAACTTCTTTTTTCGAACTCGAAAAAATCAAACTTGGTGGCGCTAGAAAGAAGACTCAAAGACCTTTAATTTATAGGTAATGGGCCACCCAACTCCTTATATTCTAGGAGATTCGATTGTTTGAAGTTGACCCTTGCATGAACTAAATCGAAAAACTTAACCGGTAGAAAGGTTTTGAACTCAACTTAGTGCTAAAGGTCTCTTATGACCCTAAACAACTTCCAATACACTTCCCACTCATAGTAAACACAAAAGCACGAGTAGGACACCACTCAGTTCAAGCTTAGATACTTACGATGAATGATTTGGACTCTAAAAGGGAAAGTTGTGGGGTTTTACATTCCTATTCAAGGACTTCATGATTATGTCTGCATCATCATATTCTACCAGATTTGAGGAATCTCCATCCGAACAATATAGAACTAGATCCTATATTTTCATAAGTGTGACTCTCTTTAGTTTGACCAAAAGTGAGCACACAGACCCATACTAAACAAGATATCCGATCGACTCGAAGTCAGATATGATCAAGGAACCTATCATTTTCCAATAACTCTAATGAATAACAAGGACCAGGTTCACTTGGCAAAGTTCCACCTGGTGTACCAGACTCTAAGTATCCTGATTGTTCTATTGTTCGCCCTATCTCCAAGACTATGGGTTAATCCCAGTAACTCCTGCTGCAGGTGCATCAATGATTGTCAGATGTGGACAGGGTTCATCTACAATGTTCTCTAAATTTGCATCATCAAAGGTGTTTGACATCAGGCCAATTTCTTCAGTGTCAACCTTTTTATTTTGCTTGAATGATGGCTTCACATATTTCCCTTTTGTATACGCACTATGCACAATAACTTCACAGATTTTGATTTTGGGAATCCCATGAGCCAGATCCTTCATGACTAATTTATTTAAATGAGAGAAACTACCATGACCCATTCTCTCATGCCGAAGTAGAGAAATATAATTAATGAAGCTGAGGCAAGTAAGATTCTCTTCATGAAGATACATGATGTCCACTTTGTACACATTCTTGTGCCTTTCCAAAACTAGGTTTCAAGAGATAGAGTTTGGAACTCGACATTCGGCTGATGTGAACAATACATTGTTTTCTTTGTCACACATTTTAGAGATGCTCAACAAGTTGTGCTCCAATTCTTGAACATAAAACACATTCTCTATGACATAGGATTGTGACTTTTCAACTTTGTCAATTTCGACTACTTCACCTTTTTTTATCATTTTCAAAGACTTCACTGCCACCTTGAAAATCAGAGAGTGAGAGAAAATTTTCTACCTTTTTAGCAACTGTCTGGGGCATGCACTATCTATGTACCAAGTTGACCTTTTTCTCTCACCTTCACATGAAACACTAGTCAAAGATTAGCCTTGGGAATCCAGATTAACTTGGGCCCCTTTTGTGAGTAAAAGAATGGATAAGATCTCTTCTAGCCCAAAAAGAAAAATAAAAAGACCTTTTATCTGGAGCATTTTTATTTTGAACCAAGTTCTTAAAGTTTCATCTTTTCCTTTTTAATAAAATAAACATTTTTCTGAAAAGTCTTAAATAAAGTTTTACATTGACTCCTTAAATGACATGAGTTTCCGGAATGAGTGCATAAACTTTTAGACATATGAATAGTATGTTCTACAAGATTTGTTTCTTTTCTGAAACCTATCCCGCTTCGACTAGTTGTCTGCCTTTCTTGAATATGAGTTAAAATTTAAGAGGACCTGGTCCATCTAAGATTTCGTTCTAGATCAAGTTTGGTCTTAACAATATTTTCTTGTAGAAATCTATTTCTTTCAGTTAGGGCCTGACAGTTTATGGTTAACCGTTTTATGCCTTCTTCCAGAGCTAATTAAACTTCACTAGCAGGGTTTTTGCCCTTGTGACTTAACTCTGAATTCTTAACCTATTCTTTTAGACCATTGATGATATTATCACGAGAAGTAATTTGTTCTTCCAGTATCATACAGTCAAGTCTTAGGGATGCATACTCATCCATTAATTGATTCTCTTTAGATTTCACTAGATAGTATGCATCAATAAGAATTGAAGACAAGGATTGCAATTGTTTCTTGAAATAAATATTTATTTTAAACTTACTTTTAAGAAAACTTATCTCTTGTTATTTTTCGTCCTCTCCATCTTCATCAGAACTTGCCATCATTACCAAGATATTCTTTTTGATTTCTTTCTCTCCTTCTTCATTATTAGAATCAGTGATCGCAACAAGAGCAAAAGTGTTTTCATCACCTGAATACTCCATTGCCAGTAGTGACTGATTTTGGGATTCATTGCCGTTGGAGTCATCTCTTGATGTGTTTTCCATAGCCATAATTGTATTCATCACAACCAAATTTGCTTCCTGAGTAGTCATTCTCATGTTTGAAGGAATTTGTTGATTTCTTCTTGGTTCATTTCCCTTATCCTGACTAGTACCTTCATGGGCTGTCTGCAAAGTGTCCCAAATCTTTTTAGTAGTGGAGCAGGATGAAATTCTATTGTACTATGGACAATTTCTACACATTAAAATCTTATTTGCCTTAGAATATTTTGAACAACAATTTTATCACTAGCATCTAATTCAATTCTTCCCATTCTCGCCATGTTTGGTGGGAATGGTTGGCCCATCAAGAACTACATTCCATAAATCATGATTTTCTCCGATAATATAATCCATCATCCTGTTTTTCCACCATCTATAATATTGCCTGTTGAAGAGTAGTGGCCTGGTTAGTGAAGCGCCTTCTTGAGATGTTGGTGGAGTAGCCATATGATCCTTTTCAAGGTGTTAAACTTTGATGAAAAGATCTGCGCTGATACTAATTGAAAGAAACTGCGCACCAACAGTTATTTCTAGGAACCTGGTTCCTAGATACATATTAGAACAGAAAGTAAATAACAATTAACTTATCGTGGAAAACTTCCCTGCTCAAGGGAATAAAAAAAACACGACCTACAACTTGTAGGATTTTCAGCAACCTCCGCTAACTTCAAAGAGTAACTTTAGATTACAACTAAATAATCAAAGGGACTAACTCTAGTACCTCACCTCAACAGTTCACTCAAACTATTCAACGATTAGCTATAACCATTTTCTCTACTCTCCAAGAAGTCAAACCCACTTCTTGCTACAATTCTCACAAACTCACTTTCCGAGAAGTCAAACTCGTTTCTTGTTACAAACTTCACCCACTACTCTTCAATAAGTCAAACCCACTTCTTTTTCTTCTCTCTAGGAATTATTACAACTCAATAATAAACCTAGAATAACTCAACAAATACTAATAACCCTAGCCTTTAATTGACCAGACTTCAACATTCAATAGTTCAGACTCGAACACAACTCATGAACTCGGTTCCAGTGTTTTTGTGACGAAGTCTTGCAGTTTTTCTCCAATGGCTATTGATCTAAAGAAGATGACTTTCATGAATATGCAATAGGTGCGGCTTTCAATGGTCTTCATGTCATATATATACTGGAGATTTGTCATGCCCTAGTATATCACAGACTTGGACTCTTACTTCGAATATGACTTGTCCTCCTTCAAGGAAATTTCAGATTTCCTTCCTTAAAAGGAATTTCCTCCTATAAAAAACCTTTGACTGATTTCCTTCCTTAAAAGGAGTTTCATCCTATAAGGAAACTTTGACTGATTTCCTCCCTTAAAAGATGTTTCATCCTATAAGGAAACTTTTATTTCTTTCCTTCTTTGCTCCTTTGTTTCAACTATTTCTTTATTTGTTTTTTCGCTCCTTTATTTCTGCACTTTATTAGTTTCCTTCTTTGCCGGAATCTCCCATATCTATACAGGCTATTCGCACTCATGTATATGGACCTTGTTCACCTGATAGAGTACACATAAGACAACAAGCAGTGAACCAGGTGCAGTTTATCAATCATCAAAATTACTTATATGTTCTCTTACTTCCCAGCAAGTTTATCGAACCATGTGTTGATTTCCAAATAAATACAAATGACTAGAAGGTCAAAATTTTGGCGCCGGTTTATATTATGTCACTCGCTACACTAATGCTTTGCCATTTTATAAATTTTCACTTAAAAAATGCGCTATATAAATTTTCTGACTACCTAAACAAAAAAATAATTAAAATAACATCTAAATGCCATTAAAAAACTCAAGAGTTAACCATTTTCATTTTAAATTTTGAAAAAACTTCTACACATATTCTCGAGCTAACAAGTCATAATCTGAGTGTCTAAATAAAACAAGTTACAATTTTATTGGGCTTTGTGTTGTGTATATGTATATATATTTCAAAACCCTATAAAATTGTTACTTGTTTTATTTAAAAACTCAGACTATGACTTGTTAGTTTGAGAATATGTGTAAAAGATTTTTCAAAATTTAAAATGAAAATGTTTAACCCTTGAGTTTTTTAAATGCTTAAAATGGTATTTAGATGTTATTTTAATTATTTTTTATATAGGTTGTTAGAAAATATATATATAGCGCATTTAACAAGTCATAATCTGAATGTCTAAATAAAAAAATAAATCTTCAATTTTCTCTCCTTTCTGTTCTTCATCAAGTAATTCTTTTTTTTTCATATAATTTCTCTAGTTTTTTTTTAATCTTTTACTATAGAGATGAACACATCCAGTTCAACTATTTTTTTTAAAATTTTTTTTTAGTTTGAATGTCCTTTGGTGATCTCAAATCCCTTCTACTTGTTGTTTATGCTTTTATGATTTTGTGAACAGTAAACAACAATGGCAGAAAAAGGAGTAAAGTTTGATCTCCAATCTCCTGGTAAACAATTAGCTTTTTTCTACTTTTTTAAAATTCTTGTTGTGACTTGTTCCTAGTTCTGGAGATTATACAGTAGGGGCACAACTAGGTAGGCCGAGGGATTTCATCTTATGAACCCCTTTAGCAAAAAATTACACTATTTATATATGATTAAAATTATTTTATGTATTTATAGAAGATGACAAAAAATTATATTGTTTATATATGGTTAAAATTATTTTATGTGTATATACTAGATGTTGAACTTCTTTGGTAGAAAATTACACTGTTTATATATATGATTGATAAAAAAATTACATTGTTTATATATGGTTAAAATAACTTCATGTAAATATAGTGGATGTTGAATCCTCTTCCTGGTGTGCATATTGTCATTGCCTAGGTGATTTGGACAAAGTTGGGGGAGCAAAAGTACATGATCCTTTGGAGCTGAGAGTTGAGCAAGGTTTCCTTTCACTTCTGATCCTCTTTTATAGTTTCAATGTGAAGACGTATAATTTACTTCTCACATACTTTCTAATGGAAAATTTTGGTGCCAATTGTTATGATTTTCTTCCTTTTCTAACTTTTTTTGAGCTATAGATACATTTGTTTTCCTCTTGCTCCTTCAATTTACCTTCAAAATATTTAAACACTTCTCCATCAAATCCCAATCTCAAATCAAGCTGACTTTTCTTTTTTGGTCTACTCGTTAACATTGATCTCTTTTCTTAAAAGAGTGTTACAACATATTATATGATGTAGGAAAGTTATTGTTGGTGAATATACCACAAATCATAGTTGAAAATAAAAAAATGAATACAGAAAAATTCAGGTTGAGGCGCAAATATCTTTCTTTTTAAAAAAAGAGATTTAAGCCCACTGCTGTATAATCTTCACCAATCTAGCAGTGTAACTGTTCATTTGTCACCTCCAAGATACAACAGTCCCACAGTGTCGTACAACTCAAACAACCCCAGATCAGTTGAAGAATTCAAAGATCCACCAAAAGAACACATTCCTTCTACATAAAATTATTCTCTATAATTTGTATAGTGAATTGGAGACTTAGAATATCTTTCTATGTCACAACTCTCTTTCTCTGCACTAACATCAAAATATAAACACAATACAACACTTCTCATATTTTTGTCCATTACAACACAATATAGATGTAGGATTCTTCCACAAATAAATGTAATGTGGATAGTCATTTGAGAAGTAGTGGGGCAATTAGTAGGAGAGCATGTCATAGTGATTACATAGTTACAAAGAATAATGACACAAATTTATCAACATTATGACCACTAATTACAAGGAATAATAAGAATGCTTAAATAATGCAAAAAAAAATATATAACAACCAAGAAGAAATTTGAGTTATCGACTTCAAACTTCCTTTTACAAATGCATGAATTTAAAAAGATTGATTTTCATCTAAATTAACCTAAAGTATTCTCTTTTTATCTTCTTCTTCAAACCTATCTAACAACTTGATAGTTCATCAATTCTTCACGAATTTATTGGAACTTGTTGAAGCTATTGATATTTTCATATACTTTTGTTTTGCCAGTCGCATCGATAGGTGCCTTGGAATAAACATCTCAGTCACTTTACCATCCCAACTTTGTTGCCTTCCATGTGTTTTCCTTTTGCTCTTTTTGCTTCCACCTCTTTGTTTCCTTCATGAGATATCCCCTTCTCTATCCACTTTATCAAAGCATATGTCCATCATATTATCTTCCTCATCTTCATCAAAAGAATCCTTGCCCATATCAATTGTACAAGAATTAGTTTGACTCAATCCTGACCCTAAGGCTGTAAGCTCATTGTTCTTTGCAATTACACTTTTAGGCACAAATACAGGAGCTTCTAGACTTAATTTTCTATTAAAAGAAGGTGGTGAAACCTGCTCTTCTTTATCAACCACAACTGTCCACCTAGACTCACGACCTTGTTTCTCCTTCGAAATAATCAAATCATTTGTAAAATTAGACTGAGGGAGTGACGGCATACTTTTCACAAGTCTTTTTCATTCTCTGTTGATGATAGGAGCTGCCCAAATTCACCACGATATTCACCAAGTAACTCCAAGGATTGGGAAGGGACCTCATGAGCCGAGGTGTTCAATGTGAGAGTGAGTGGCTTGATCACTGGATTGGAATTGATTAGCATGCATGGCAACCTTACTTTCTTGAATAATCTTAGCTACTTCAGGATTAGAAATATGTAATGTTGGAGCCATAGCATTACCATCTTTTCGGTAACCTTCAAGAAAACATAAAAGTGATTCGAACATAATAGATCTCTTGAGGTATTACTAGTATCGTGCCTCTTTTCATGACCTGGAGAAGCATGAGATGTTGCCATCTTGCGCATTACCATATTCCAATTCTGTTTGCTACCAGATTCTTTGCCTTTGTTCAAATCCTTAACTTGTATTATTGCTAATATGAACCTTTGTTTTCCTA